>LBNU01034975.1:26314-59008 GCA_014162995.1 Artemisia annua
TGACTATGAAACTCATGTGACCAATCTTGACAAAACCATTGATGTCAACCCCAATGCAACAAAAAGGATTCACACTAATCATCCAATGGAGAATATAATAGGTGATCCTAAAGATCCTATTCATACTAGAAGCACTGTGAAAAAGACAAAGTATAGAGAAGTTGCTTTTATGTCTTATGTTTCCCAGCAGCAGAGAGACAATCATACAGACTTTCAACACTGTCTGGTTGCTTGTTTTCTCTCCCAAATGGAACCAACCAGTGTTCCACAAGCTCTTGCTGATAACAGTTGGCTTGAGGCAATGCAAGAGGAAATGCAACAATTCAAGAATTAGCAGGTTTGGATATTGGTTCCTTTACCAGATAGGAAGTATGCTATTGGGACAAAATGGATTTTGAAGAATAAAAGAGATGCAAGGGGTATAGTTGTCAAAAACAAGGCAAGATTGGTGGCTCAGGGGTTCAGGCAAGAAGAGAGAATAGATTATGATGAAGTTTTTGCACCTGTTGCTAGAGTTGAGGCCATAAGGATTTTCTTGGCCTATGCATCTTACAAAGGTTTTAATGTATATCAGATGGATGTCAAAGGTGCATTCTTGTATGGTGAGATTGAAGAAGAAGTTTATGTCACTCAACCCAAAGGCTTTGAAGATCCGGATCACCCTGAATATGTCTATAAGGTGGTCAAAGCTCTTTATGGCTTACATCAGGCACCAAGGGCATGGTATGCTAGGCTTTCAAAGTTTCTACTGGAGCATGGCTACAGGAGAGGTGCCATTGACAAAACACTCTCCCTAAAGAAGGATTCAAGGGATATTATACTTGTGCAAGTTTATGTGGATGATATTATCTTTGGATCCACCAAAGAAGCTTGGTGCAGGGAATTTGAAGACTTAATGAAGGGTGAATTTCAGATGAGTGCCATGGGGGAGCTTACTTTCTTCTTGGGTCTACAGGTTCAGCAGAAATCAAATGGCATATTTATCCATAAGGAGAAATATGTGAGATACATTTTGACAAAGGTTGCTGCTGAAGACATAGTTTCAGCATGTTTAGTTTCTGCGGACATAGTAAAACCGCACATTATGTAATGTAGTTAGGATATGCATGAGTTATATTAGGAAAAGATAATGCATATCATTTAAAGTTTATAGAATATACGTTTCTTGTGAAACGGTTTAGGTTAGGGTTCCTTGTCTATAAAAGGAACACAAGTTTATGTTTAAAGTGAAGAACAAGTTTACAAGTTATTAATATAAAATCCATAGAGGATTAAACGTTCTTAGTATTCATTGTTTATATTTGTTTTCCGCATTAGAATATAAGCTTTGGAGATTCTCTATTAGAGTGTTTGTGATTACATAGACACTGCTAACGATCAACGAGAGCTACAAGATCTATCAAGGATACATAGATTCAACAACGTTTCCTCTTGAAACACTCAATGCGGTTTCTTTTCGTGGTGACTCTACTACCCCATGGTTTGCAGATTTTGCAAACTACCATGCGGGTAACTTTGTTGTGAAGGGGATGACGTCTCAACAGAAAAACAAATTCTTTAAAGACGTCAAACATTATTTCTGCGACGACCCCTTCTTGTTCAAAATCTATGCCGATCAAGTCATCAGGCGGTGTGTCCATGGCCAAGAAGCCATGGATATTCTCAAAGCTTGTCATGATGGACCCACGGGGGGACATCATAATCCAAACTACACCGCCAAAAAGGTGTTTGATTCTGGTTTCTAGTCAACATGATCATCCACAGTCACCAAAGCTTTTGAAGGTCCAGCTTTGGAAGTTCCAACCTCTCCTTGATTCTGCTGATAGGTAGAGTACCTAACCTCATCAGTAGTCTTCCTATCCTTGCACTCTCTTGAGAAGTGTCCCAGCTGTTCACAAGTATAGCACTTGATCTTTCTTTTGTCAAACCTAGCTTGATCTCTTCCATTGAACCCAAACTTTCTCCCATACTTGTTCTCAAACCTCTTGATGTTCAATGAAAGCATTGCCACCTGCCACTTCAAGTTCATCTCTTCCATATCCAATGGATCCACCTGTTCAAAATCCTCATACGATAGTTGTTGCTGACTTTCATAGTCAGCAACAAAGGAGTGAAGTACATCTTCCAATACACTGCTGGACTGTGATTGAGTATTTGATTTGGTGGTGGTGTATGAAGATGAAACTGAGGAAATTGGGCTTGAAATATGAGGCATCATATTTGAGGTGGAGCTGACAAAAGCTGAGTAAGTAGGAGTGGATGACGAATTGGACTTTTGACATCTGGCTCAAGAGTTTTGAGCTTGTTGTATAGATCATCAAAAGACATCATGTCCAGTCCACCCTTAGCTTTGACTGCAATGCTTACTTGCAGCCAAGATGGAGGTAAGGATCTCAGGAACTTTGCATTGCAATCTTCATTGTCTGGCCTGGCCTTCAACTGATTCAGTTGACTCAGGATCTTGTGGAACTTGTCATATCCCTTGTGGATACCTTTTTCCTCGGTGATCTGAAAATCTTGAAACTGCTGCTTGAGCATTGATTTCCTCATCCTTCTGGACTCCTCATTCCTACCAAACCTAGCTTTTATGGCCATCCAGATATCCTTTGCATCAGTCATGAAGTGAAAGTCGCCCAAGTGATCCTCTGGTATAGCTTGAAGGAGAATAGTTCTGACTTTACTTTCCCTCTGCACAGCTAGAATCTCTTCAGCAGTTGTAGGATCAAGATGGTACATCCTTCCTTCTTGATCAGTTCCAGTCCTCTTCGGGCTATTACCTTTAAGGACCACCTTCCAAAGATTGTAGTCAATATTGGTGATCCAGTTCTGCATCTTCATAGCCCAAAGTTCATATTCTTCTTTCTTGAGGTAAGGGAATTTTGCATTACTGTTTGTGAGATTGAGTTGTTGTAAGGATGTGGTGTTTTGAATGTGTGTAACTTCTGTCTCATTGTCAGATCCAGGCATGATGGTTGGTTTTTTTGGTTATGGGTGTGTAAAAAGATGATGTTCTTAGTATCACAGAGACTCTCCCGAGGCTCTGATACCACTTGTTGAAACTTAGACCTTGATAGATCTTTGAGCACTCTTGAATCGTTAGCAATGTTTATGTAATCACAAACACACTAATAGAAAGTCTCTAATACTTGTATTATAAAGCGGAAACAAACACAAGTAAGAACACAAAATACTAAGAAATCTTTGATCCTCAATGGATCTTTTATAAAAACTAAAAACTTGTTTTTCAAACTCGTACATAAAATATCATAATATGTTCCTTTTATAGACAAGGAACCCTAACCCTAAACCGTTTCACAAGAAACGTATATTCTATAAACTATAGAAAATATGCATTATCTTCTCCTAATAATACTCATGCATATCCTAACTAAATTACAAAATACGCGGTTTATCTATATCCGCAGAAACACAATACGCAGAAACTATTCTTCCACAGAAACATATCTTTAGCAGATTCCAGCTCTTCAGCCGAATCCATCAGCAGAATCCATCAGCAGAATTCTCACTTAGCATAATTCCCAACATCTTTGGTTTCCTTATATTAGTGCATTGATTACCTCTGTGTCTAGCTGAGCACTGCTGAGCCGCCATACTCCTTCCTCGCCTACTCACTCCGATGTCTTTGGATGAGTAGGATATTCATAAGTAATCATTAAGGGTTTACTCGCCGATATAATAGCCAACGAGTACGGATTAATTTTATACACTTCATATAAAACTAGCAATAAAACAAGTGACAAGCTATCTTAATTATCAGGACAGGCCTTCTTATTGTCTCTACTATCTATCTGTGTACGTGTATGCTATTCGCTGATTTGTTCTCATTAGTATTTACTGTTTAATTAGATAACCAAACCGTGGCAGTCTCTCAGGCTGAACCCATTAGATTAGACTGTAAAGCTAACTTAGATATTAAAATACTGATTAGGATAATTAGATAATACGTTCCACTCTTAGTGATCGACACTCTGCTTACCATTATATGCAAACTGACCGGGTACACTGCTCGTTAAGTGTGTGTGTTATTGATAAGTCGGCTAATTATAAATGTAAAACTTGAATAGGCATTAAACTACTAAACCGCAACGATACATCACGCATGCATCAAGTTTTTGGCGCCGTTGCCAGGGAGTGAATTGTTATTATCTGTTAAATTGATTAGTATTTTAATTAGCTTTTTTTTCTTTTTATAAGGTTTTTAGACACTAACCCCTAACTTGTTGTATATTAGATAATTTGCATTCATTGTATAATTTACGTATGTGTTTAATTTTCTGTAATTTTCTTTTTATTTTATTTTATTTTCTTAGTACCTACTGACGTTGTACTGTGCAGATACAAATGATACGGGGCATCTGTTTATCGGATGCGGCGTATTGCGTTTTTATTTTATAAAATACAACGCGTTTAATAACTCGAGTGCGACGTATCTTTCCCCAAGATACGGCGTATTCTGTTTTTAATAAAGAATTTTTCGAAACCCTAACGCCATATGATGCATCTGTTTTAACAAATACGGCATATTTTATATTTAAAGTTAAAAACAGTTTTCGAATTATTAAACATAAGCGACGCATCGATTTTTATCGATACGGCGCATCTACTAAATCAAAAATCTTGTATTTTGAATCGTAACGAAAATACGGCGCATTAGCTTCTGCTAATACGGCGCATTTAATTTTTATAAATATAATTGATTTTTGATAACTGACAGGTACGGCGCATTCTAATTTAAAAGCGGCGTATCTATTTTCAAAAATAAAAGTCTGATTTAATTTTAACGTAATAAGATACGGCCTATCCTTTTTCAAGGATACGACGCATCGTCTGCAGATATCAGCAACTTTTATTCTTAATATTCGTTTCCTAATTTATCAATTTCTTTTCAGCGAACAAATCCTACTGATGATTTTACCTATGATGACAGGTGCTACTATGGAAGGTGTAACAAAGGACGAATGTCTTGCTATGGAGGAGGATGTAAGCATGCAGTGTGAAAAGTCCAGAACCGTGAACCTAATAACTTTGGAAAGTGATGACGAGTATGACAATTATGAAGTTAACTTGAGCAAGTTCCGAGCAATATGCGATACTAAAAGCCCAGAATTGAAGAAAGAACCACTACTTTCAGATTCACTTGATGACTTCAGTGCTATTGCTCTCGACCTGCCAACAATCGACCTTCTACTCGAGTCCAGATCTCTAACCCTCGTGCCCGATTGCACACTTGAGCATTGTGGTGATGTCGACTTCAATATACTCGCCATCGATACTGATTTATTTTCCTGGGAAACTCCTCTTGAAATGACATTTATGGAATTCAAACGATTAAGCTCCATGGGGAATGATCTGTTCACTTACAACTCACTAATAAGCTACACAGAAGAAGAATTACTCCTTTTATGGCCAATCATTGAATCCAAGGGGCTGGTTTGGACTACCNTGTCGACTTCAATATACTCGCCATCGATACTGATTTATTTTCCTGGGAAACTCCTCTTGAAATGACATTTATGGAATTCAAACGATTAAGCTCCATGGGGAATGATCTGTTCACTTACAACTCACTAATAAGCTACACAGAAGAAGAATTACTCCTTTTATGGCCAATCATTGAATCCAAGGGGCTGGTTTGGACTACCATCGAAGTGAAAGATGGGAAGTTCATAATCGAATACATAAACTCAACCAATGCAATAACCAAATCAAGCAACCAAAGCTGTGATGTACAACCTATGCAACCTTCTTATATGCCTTATTCCGAACAGTACTGGGGGTTGGACAAAGGCAACCTGGATGATGAAAGAATTTATGCTGAATCGGAGATTCTATTTCATAAGAAGCTAATAAGGTTAATAGATATCTCTTTGGAAGAGTGGCTTGAACTTAAATATGGAGATCCCAAATTTGCTCCTACGGACGAAGTTAAACGCATAGTGACTTCATGGCTTACACGAAGTTTTAAAGAGCAATTCAATGAGTTCATGGAGATAAGGAGAAAAATGATTGGTAATACTAGCTTTGACATCAATTACGATCCTAACGATGTTGATTTTTTGGATTGGTTGGCTAGTAAGTTCCACAACCATAAAACCATGGATCGAGCCACTAAAGATGCATTATGGGTATACTGGATGAGAGGAGAAGATGAAGAAGTCGAAAGCGACAATGAGTCGTCATACGATGATTCAGCTATTAAGCAAGACATTGAGGAATTGTTCAGCATAGACATTGATGTGTTTAATTACGAGACGCCCTTGTGCAAGCAATTCAAAGAATTCAATTACCTTCTTCAAATCGACGCTGATGTGCTCACTGGAGACTTACCAGGATTCAAGACTTATGATGAATTCAAAAACACCTGGTACTATGAATGGAACAACCAAATACCATGGGTTTGGGATAAACCATGGCAATATGGGCATATCAATCACACTTGTAAACCTTTCCATTTAAATGACGGAAGTAGTGAATGGCCAACTTGTGACTATAAGAATGATGGAATATGCAATGGGGGAAGCATAATTGGAATGAGACGAGTTGGCAACAATGTTTACTTTAAAAACTACGACTGGTATGATAAAGTTGAAGATTCCCCACGTAGGGCGGAGGCTTTACAAGAAAAAGGTAGAATCAAATACTTAAAAGGACTAAAAGGAGCATCAAACACTACTTTCTGGGAATGGTTGCATAGAGAGTTTGACGACTACACAAGGCTTAGTCGACGACTACAATGGGAATTGAAGAGGAAGTGCGATGAGATCCAAGATTATTATCAATCAATTAATTTAGCAAACTATTATCCCTATGATGATAACGATGATATACAAAGAAAATTAATTGAAGAACTTGATGACTATTTACGCACAGATAATTATTCTAGATTTGTTGATAAAGATGAGGAAGACTTCATCAAGAGAAAATGTCGACTACTTGGAATCTCATATAATGAGCCACCAATGATAATTTCTGAAAAAATTGAAGTCGTCAAATACTCTTTGGGACCACATGAAGAATACATCGCAACGAAAGTCAATAAGTATATTAAATTGGATCGATCCGAAGAGAACGTTGCGGAGGTTTATGGTAACATCTTTCGTATGAAAGAAGAAGGATGGCACGTTGCAAGAATAAAATAGGAGCTGAACGTGAGTCTAACTTAAAGACTCTGGAATAAAGACAAGTGCTGACCGGGAGACAACCCGGAAATTTTTATCTGTTTTCTGTTTTGTGTCAAGTCTGTTAGACCTGCAGAAGATGTGGCACATCTCCACTATGGAATGCGGCGTATCATCTGCACTGGTCATATCTTATTTTATTTTTCTGCATTTTTATTTTTCTTTAAAACATTCTGTCAGTTTATTTAATGCGGCGCATCCCTGTTTAAGGATACGACGCATCTTTTATTCTGATTCGTATTAATTCCAGGCTCGATACGGCGCATCTTCTTCCATAGGATGCGGCGTATCGACTGACCTGATGATTTTTAATTTTATTTTTTAGCTTTTATTTTCACTAACTACTAATGTATTATGCAAGTTGAACCTTCTTAACTCAGGTGTGTAAAAGTCTAGGTGGTATTATAGATTCCTGCACTTTTTGTGGATACCTCATTCATGAAGCTTTAACGTTCTAATCCACAAGAAAGTTGATCTTTGCTCGCAAACGCATAATGGAGGATCATTCCGAGCAAATATCAGGGAAGTTTTTCTGTTCTAATTCTTTTATTTTCCAGTTTTTAATCCTTTAAAACAAACAACGAGGACGTTGTTTAACTTAAGTGGGGGGATGGAGAATTAGAACACTTACTTGTCCAAACTTTTTCAAAATATGCTTAAAATGCGCTTAATATATCATAATTTAAAAAATTTTAGCATGTTTTTGTTTAAGTCTAAATTACATAGCCGCACACATAACATTATTTTTGCCTAAAATCAAAAACTTTAGTGTGCTGGTGACTTGTAAACTTTAGAACTTGGCTTGTATACTACTCGAGACTACCATAATGAGTATTATCGATATAATTGGAGTGACTTGTCTAACTTGGTAAAATTCTAGGATTACACCCAAAAAGCCTTTATATGTTTTGTGATATTAACTAGCTACATCGGTTAGTTAACCCCCATACAAACCCTTTTGTTACTCTCATTTTTAGAGTAAGATACCCCTAGAAAAACCCTCAGAGCCATTCCTTTCGTTTCTTACACCTTTGTTAAAATGTTTCGTTACACTCTTACACCTTAGCATACCATGTAGATTGAAATCCGTGGTTAGTTACTTTAGGCAAAGTGTGTTTCCTTACATTACCTGTGTTCGCGTGCGTAATTCATTATCTTTGGTTAGGTCGGGAAATTGCACAATGCAATTGGAATGAAAGTACATATTGTATATTTTTAGTTTATTTTTCGTGTGTTTACTACTTTTACTATTACGTGTATTTTCTGAAAGTTATGAAAAGTATAGAAAAATTATCCGGAAAAATCGTGATAGAAAAGTTGTGAAATTTTACACAAGTAAAAAAAATCGAAAAAATAGAAAAGAAAAAGAAAGAAGAAAAAGTTGGAAGTTTGTTTTTTAACCAACTTATGTAAAGTTTTATAAAAGTGGAGATATCACCACTATTTGTTGTTGCATATTATATTTATGATTGAAAGGGAATTGGCCGTTACGGGAACGCCAACTAAGGTTATTCTTTGTTTAAGATTTTATTGAGTATAATTCGTGTCTACCTAAAGCGTGAGTTACATGAGTCAAAAGCGTGAGTTATTCAATGATATAAGTCTTATTCATGGGATAGTTGGGAAGGTAATTAACCACACTTAGGATTTTAATCTATCCGTTTTGTTTATTTTTATTTTACACCAATTTATATCCCAAATATGATCCATACCCTATATCATTCTTCATCCTAACCTTTGATTTGTTGAGATTAGGGATTTGAGCAATCTTAAGTATCGTAGTCGTGGATTTGGCTATGTATTTTTGATTTTGTCGCCCTTTTTGATATAATATTATTGGTGAAGATTACTTGGTCCTATCTTTAGCTTATTCGAGTTAAGGAATTGAGCAATTGCGAGTATCATGGTCGTGGATTTGATCATGTATTCGTGATTTTTTCGCCTTTTCTGGAATATGAGATCGATAGAGATTGAATAGAATGATCAACCCTTAACCTACTAACCCATTTTACCGCTTTAGACTTGTTACTCCTTGGCTTTAGTGGGGGAGATGCGTATACTTGTCAAGCTTATGATAGAATATTCGTCACAACTAGCAACTAAACGATTTAGATTTTTTTTTGTATTAAAAAAAAATTATTTTGTTTCTACTTCGTTAAGTGGTTGGTTGTGTGATTATGATAAAACGAATACATGCTTACCATTAAAAATAAATCCTAATACCTTTTAGGATACATTTTCATAAGATTAAATTTAAGGTTTACTTGGGGACAAGTAAAGTTCAAGTGGGGGGATATTTGATGAACTCAAATAAGTACATTTTATTAACATCATTTATCCTATTTATTTAACTTGTTTTAACTTATTATGTATAAGAATCGGTGCTTTAATGATTACTTTAGTGATTCTCAGGTAAAAACAGGTAAAAGGTGAAACTTGGCAATTTTGGACTAATTACGGAGCAAAACAAACAAGATGTCAAAAGTCTACTGAAACCCAAAAGATGCGTCGTATCTCACTCAACAGATACGCCGCAATATCATACTTAGATGAATTCGAAGACCATTGCCTGACTTTGAAGAATGCGCCGCATGGAATTCTACCATGCGCCGCATATGAAACTCTGGTCAAAGAAGAAGATCAAGCTCGTTCTACTCCAGATACGCCGCATCACACAATTAACATACGGTGTATCACTATCAAGACTTCACCAGAAACAATCCAAGACAACTGAAGGACGTGCGACGCATAAAGATTCAAGTTACGCCGCATCTAAAGGCGGTGTACGAATATTCCAGAATATAATAAGCTTGGACCCCACGTGAAGTTAAGTCAATGCACCGCATCTCATCATTACATGCGCCGCATCGAACCCTCAAACAGAAACTATAAATACCCCAAGACCTAGACGAATTTTGTGTGCACCATAACCCTAAGGAGACGAATTCAGACGAACAAGTAACATAAGACACACCCCAAACGAAGATCTTAGAGCTGTAAGAAGGTCCTGCATGTATTTAATTCATTAAGTAGTTTTGTTTTATTGTAATAGTAAGCTTTGAATCCATCAGGATTGATGGCCGGTAGTTTGTGAGTAAGCAATAATCAAATGTCCGCCTTAAAATTGCTTTCCCATCGATGAAAGTTTATATTTTTGATGTCTTTGGTTTCCTTATATTAGTGCATTGATTACCTCTGTGTCTAGCTGAGCACTGCTGAGCCGCCATACTCCTTCCTCGCTTACTCACTCCGATGTCTTTGGATAAGTAAGATATTCATAAGTAATCATTAAGGGTTTACTCACCGATATAATAGCCAACGAGTACGGATTAATTTTATACATTTCATATAAAACTAGCAATAAAGCAAGTGACAAGCTATCTTAATTATCAGGACAGGCCTTCTTATTGTCTCTACTATCTATCTGTGTACATGTATGCTATTCACTGATTTGTTCTCATTAGTATTTACTGTTTAATTAGATAACTAAACCGTGGCAGTCTCTCAGGCTGAACCCCCTGTCATTAGATTAGACTGTAAAGCTAACTTAGATATTAAAATACTGATTAGGATAATTAGATAATACGTTCCACTCTTAGTGATCGACACTCTGCTTACCATTATATGCAAACTGACCGGGTAAACTGCTCGTTAAGTGTGTGTGTTATTGATAAGTCAGCTAAATATAAATGTAAAACTTGAATAGGCATTAAACTGCTAAACCGCAACGACACATCACGCATGCATCATATACAACAAGTTAGTGGCTAGAATCTAAAAACCTAATAAAAAGAAAAATCTAATTAAAATACTAATCAAATTAATAGATAATAACAATTCACTCCCCGGCAGCGGCGCCAAAAACTTGATGGAGCGTGATGTGTCGTTGCCGTTTACAAGTATTAATGCCTACTCAAGTTTTAAATTTATATTTAGCCGACTTATCAATAACACACACACTTAACGAGCAGTGTACCCGGTCAGTATGAATATAATGGTAAGTAGAGTGTCGATCACGAAGAGTGGAACGTATTATCTAATTAACCTAATCAGTTATTTTAATATCCTAAGTTAGTTTTACAACCTAATCTAATGAAAGGGGGTTCAGCCTGAGAGACTGGCACAGATTTGGTTATATTAAACAGTAAATTAAACTAATGAGTACGAATCAGCGAATAGCATACACGTACACAGATAGATAATTAGAAGCAGAAGAAGGCCTGTCCTGATAGTTAAGTAGCTTGTCACTTGTTTATTGCTAGTTTTATATGAAGCATATCGTAATCTAATCTGTCTCGTTAGATCTCATTATATTGGCGAGTAAACCCTTAATGATCACTTATGCCTATCCTACTTATCTAAAGACATCAGCTTAAGCAGGCGAGGAGCAGGTATGGCAGCCTACAGGCTCAGCTAGACACAAAGGTTATCAAAGCACTAATATAAGTCACCAAAACATCATCATATAAACTTTAATTGATGGGAAAACAATTTTAAGGGGGCAGTATGGTGGCCACAAGCCCATCAATCCTGATGAATTAAAGCATACTATTACAATAAAACAAAACTACTTAATGAATTAAATACATGCAGGACCTTCTTACAGCTCTAATATCTTCGTTTGGGGTGTGTCTTGTGTTGCTTTTTCGACTGAACTCGGTTCCTTAGGGTTATGTTGCACACCAAATTCGTCTAGGTCTTGGGGTATTTATAGTTTCTGTCTGAGGGCTCGATGCGGCGCATTGAGTAAGTAGATGCGGCGCATCGACTTAACTTCGTATGGGGCCCAAGATTGATATATTATGGAATATTCGTACACCTCAGATGCGGCGTATCTTGATTCTTGTATCCGGTGCATGTCCTTCAATATCTTGGATTGTATCTAGTGAAGTCTTGATAGTGATACGCCGTATGTCAAACGTGTAATACGTATCTGGAGTAGAACGAGCTTGATCTTCTTTGTTGACCAAATTTTCATATGCGGCGCATGATAGAATTACATGCGGCGCATTCTTCAAAGTCAGGCAATGGTCTTCGAATTCATCTAAGTATGATATTGCGGCGTATCTGTTGGGAGAGATACAGCGCATCTTCTGGATTTCAGTAGACTTTTGACATCTCGCTTGTTTTGCTCCATAATTAGTCCAAAATCACCAAGTTTTACCTATTGCTTGTTTTTACCTGAGAATTACTAAAGTAAATATTAAAGTACCAATTCTCATAAATAATATAGTAAAACAAGTCAAATAAATAGGATAAATGATGATAAATATATGTGCTTATTTGAGTTTATCACCTATATAGAGGCAGGGGAGGGTCCCGGCCACTCCAAAATTTGCGGCACCTAACGTATATATTATAGGTTTTAGGGGTAATTTAATTGAGGTTCAAACAAATCTCCGATTCGCCCCATGGTAGATGGTTCAAGCACGCCCGGTTCATGAAATGATTGAGAACTACGACGGGGTGAAATACATTTGGTTCTTTGTCTTCAATAAATATTGCATCAAAAAGAAAGTCTGAATTTTCCACGTTTCCACTGCTTGAAGTGATTGCTATGACCACGAGAAACTACAATTTCATAAAGAAAGGTGTGTGAACCTCAGCAAGTCCGGGTTTCATTTCAAACTAGCCTCCTGGACTGAAAATTATTTCTTTCCATTTTCCATCCATGTCAACTTCCTTCTGGATCGATACTCGCGCAAAAATCATGTTTACAATTTTCATTACGAAGATGTATCACATCAGGACCGTTGCTCAAAATTATTGGATGGTATAATTTAAGATGGTATCGGACATGTCAATGAAACAAAGACTTTGTGTTTATATACGAAATTAGCAACTTCAAACTTTTTTATATGTAACATGTACATATGACCAGATAAGCAATTAAGATAATTAACCTCAAACTGTTTATGTGTTGTACTAAAATGCAATAGAAACAGTGTTGATAAGCAATCCCAAACATCCCCATATTTCTTTTGATCAAAATGTCGTCACTTTTACAATTTTGTGTGATGAAGATAATCTAATCACATAATCAAATACTCCCATATCCAATTCCAAATTAAATAATTAAACGTATAAATAAACAAAGATATATTAGATTCATGTATACTATACTGAATGAAGGCATGAAGCTCGGGCTAACAGAAATAGTTGTGGTCATAAACAAATGATATCAAGTGTAACACTATTACTATCATCAATAGGTAGGCAAAATCAACTTGTCATCTCTCTTACCACAAAACTTGATCAACGTGATGCTTGTCAGGGTTCTAGCCGTCACCATTAAGACCAATTTTTCAGATATAGCTCCCATGATTTTGGAAAAGATTATGATTGTATAAACAGCTGGTTGATGTGCATGTAAATGTATATATGTAAGTTACATTTTATATATATGGTAGTTCAGATTGCACATTACATTGTACTTTATAGTTTGGACACATTAAATGAAGCACAGAATATGTAATTGTCTTTGAGAAGAATAAATATTACTCATTTGGTGCCAACTAAAGATTTGCTTTTAACATATCTTTCAAATTGATTAATCGTTTTTCCGTTTCAAAAGTAAAAAATAAAATATCAAAATAATAAGTAAACCCTTAGGTAAGTATGAAGCATACAAGTTGATCCGATCCGTCATCGTTTCCAATTATGTACCTAAAAAGAGTCAACATTAATTCAAAACATCAACAAATATGACTCCAAGATATAAGAATTACCTTTTTATTATATTTAAATGCTTAACAGTTGGTTCAGAGCCATATTATTACACTTTCATGAAATATTATTATCTTTTTTCCTAGCATTTGTAGTCCATCATGTTTATTTTCTCTAATATGATGTCAATATGAAATCAGATATTTCCTCTTGAAAGTGGCCACATGATCTACTTACAATAAAGCTAAATAATATATCACAGATTATTACGCCGTATATATATTGTGTTACAAACCTTTGCTAAATATGGACGTCAGAATACCATAAGAAACGGTTGATGCCCCCGTCAAGTACTACAATTTATGATGTTTTCGGTGTTTTGTCAGGACCCTAGGTGCACTGGAGCACTCTTTTTATTTTACTGTATTTACAAGGTCTTCAACCAAGTTCTCGATATACCATTCCATTGATAGATTGTCCGCATCCCATAGGTTACATAATATGGAAGGAGAACCCCCCAATATATAATGAATAGGGGCACCCTTATAATGTAGTGACCCTCACCCTTATAAGGGTGCCCCTAGTTAATTTTAAGCAAAAAAAAATTAATTTTGACTTTTATTAGCTGATAGAAGGGCTCGATTTTGCAACTATGCTCTCATATTGGTCATTAAAAGGATGGATTGTTACGAAACATTTTTCTCTTATTATATAAAGATGGTTAAATGTATATCGATGTATCATTTCAATACCCTTGTTGGTGGGTAATCAAGTATTACCCACTTTTAAAGAGATAGTAAGAAACCAATGTTGGACCTTAATGTTATAGAAGCAAATGTAAAGGGTAGTTTAGTGTATATTATGTATTATGTAACAGCATGTAAACATTAGATATGGGCTGGGTCAAAAGATGTCGTTTAGGTTGTTAGGGATATAATGGTTATTTAGGTTGTGTCGTTTACTTTTGTAGAATCGGTATAACTGTCATATGGCACCGATTCAATCAGTATAAATAGGGTCTAATTCTGTAATCAAAATATTCATTCGATCAGTACATATTCAATTCAATACATATTCAGTTTATATTATCTTTTGGTGTATCTTTCTGTTACAAGTGTTTTCTGTCCCAAACCCTTTTCATATATAACCTGTGAAGTCTGATCATTAATCAACAGTGGCATCAGAGCAAGAGTTAATCGATCCTGGAAAGAACAAGTGCAAGTAAAGATCGACTGAAAAAAAACAAGAATCAACAGCGAAGGGTTGTTACATAATCTTTGTGTATAGCGACCAGAAGAAGAAAGCAGTTACAAAAACCGTCATCTAATCAGAAAGAGAAAGAAGAAAAAAGTCAAGCGGATTTGGGATGTTTTGATCGATTGAAAGAAGGGTCAGAAAATTCATAAAGATAAACATTCTTTTACCTTTTTTCTTATAAGTATTTCTTTTCAATTTAATGTATATAAAATTGATTAGAAATTAGCAAGATAGAATCCCAAATTGATCTAGGTTTGTCAGAAATTTGGAAGATAGTAAGAAAGTAAGAATAAAGTTTTTGATAATTTTTCTATTTTAGGGAGAAAAAATCAGTTATTTCAAATTAGAAAAATACAAAACTAGTAAGAAGTAAGAAACCGAACCCTTGTGGTTCATATAGTAAGAAGTAAAAAAGAAACCTATTGTTTTCAAAACTCTAGCGTTTTTCAAAGTAAGTAAGTAAGTAAGTGAAACTTAAGCGTTTCAAAGCAAGTAAGTAAGAAAGAAACCTCGGTGTTTCAAAGCAAGTAAGAAAGTACGCATGTAAGAAAGCAACAAAGCATGAAGGAAGGAGAATCGTCTACACCAATTCGTGACCAAAACATAGCACTTCAATGTCCAAAATTAAACGAAACAAACTACACAACATGGGCAACTATGATGGAGACAATATTAAAGGCCTATGGACTTTGGGAAACGCTTAAAGATACAGAAAAATTAGATGGAAAGAAGATGCATACAACAAAAGCAATGATTCTCACAACATTGCCGGGAGATATCCTAATGCAAGTTGCACAGTATGAGACTGCAAAGGAAGTATGGGAATCAATTAAAGTACTATATATAGGAGCAGACCGAGTTCAGAAAGCACGCATACAAACTTTAAGAAGTGAATTTGGGACGTTAAAAATGAAGACCAACGAAACGTGAATGACTTTGCGGGAAAATTGGGAAGCATAAGAGGAAAGTGTAAAAGTCTTGGTTCTAATCTTAAAGATAAAGTACTAGTAGGAAAGTTGTTGAACTCCGTTCCAAAGAAGTTTCTACCAATTGTGGCAACCATCAAGCAATATTCAGAAATTGACAAAATGACGTTTGAAGAAGCTGTTGGAAGACTAACTGCTTATAAAGAACGCCTCAAGAGTCAAGATGAACCGCAAGAAGATTACCAAAGCAAACTTCTAATGGCAAGTTCAAGTAATCAAGGCCGTGGTAAAGGACAAGTAAGAAACTTTAGTAAAGAAGAAAGAGGACGTGGAAGAGGTACAAGTCAAGAACAAAACAAGAAAGAAATGAGATGCTATGAATGCGGTGAATTCGGTCACTTTGCATATGAATGCACCAAATGGAAGGATAAAGACAAGAAGCAAGAAGCACATCTCATTTACCAAAGCGACGAAGAACCTACATTGTTGTGAAGTCATGTAAAGAAGACATGATTTCCGTCTATAACATTAGGGGGTGAACGTTGGACCTTAAAGTTATAGAAGCAAATGTAAAGGGTAGTTTAGTGTATATTATGTATTATGTAAAAGCCTGTAAACATTAGATATGGGTTGGGTCAAAAGATGTCGTTTAGGTTGTTAGGGATATAACGGTTATTTAGATTGTGTCGTTTACTTTTGTAGAATCGGTATAACTGTCACATGGCACTGATTCAATCAGTATAAATAGGGTCTAATTCTGTAATCAAAATATTCATTCGATCAGTACATATTAAATTCAATACATATTCAGTTTATATTATCTTTTGGTGTATCTTTCTGTTACAAGTGTTTTTTGTCCCAAACCCTTTTCATATATAACCTGTGAAGTCAAGTCTGATCATTAATCAACAACCAAACATCTTTATTTTATTTTATTTTATTTTATTATTGTCATTATATTTCCTTAACTTATAAAACTCTCAAGTGTTTGCCAATATGTGATTACATCAAGTTCAATTTCTGCTAGGTGCAAACAACCTTGAAGTGGCCACGTCAACCTCCTGTAAAGATAAGAGAGGGCTTTACCCGGTTTGAGTCTGTGTGGCGGTAGGTCCAAGCCCAATGGATTAGTCGGCCAAAGGGTATCAAAAAAAGAAATAGAGGGTGTTTAAGATTGTCATCATGTAAGTTAGTTTTGGGTGTTTGAATGAAGCTGCTTATATGCTTATTTGAGAGTAAACGTGTACTTAAAAGTAAATTATTAGTAGCAAAAGGCTTGTGACGATCGATCGCTAAAAAGTTTAATTTCTGCTAGGTGTAAAAGACAGTGAAGTGGCCACGACAATCTTTTAAAAAGGAGGCTTTACCAAGTTTGAGTATGTTTTGTGACAGTGCATTTGTTAATTTGTCTATAGACCATTTTACTCTTATAACCTTCACGAATGAAAAAAGAAAAGAAAAGAAGCAGCTTAATCACTTTAACAGTGTACAGGAACTATACAAAGATAATGAAGTTGATTTTAGAAGTAAAATGTAGTAAGATTAACATATACTTAATTGAAACAAAGCGGGTTTGTTAGGTAAGGTGTCAGATTGGGTAACCAGGGGTGGACCTACGGGTTCCCGGGGATTTACGAGAACCTGATGGATGTTTATTGCGAGTGTAAATTTTCGTTAAAAATCATGATTTCTCTAAAATGAATATGATCTCAAAAATTTGTGTCACGCAAATACATGTCATTTTCTGTGTCTACTAATATATCAAAAGAAATACATGTCTTCTTATAGCTTTAATGAAATCGTAATTTTTTATTTTATTTTATTTTACTCATATTTTTTTTCCTTTTATCCACCTAATAACAGAGTCAACGATTCACCCTTGTGGGTAACTTTATGGTATATTTCAACATAGGCCGGGGTAACTTGTCCCATAAATGATTTTCTGAAAAACTTTATTTATTGTCATGAAAACGTAACATGAGCGACATTCAATCTACTTGAAGTGATATTAATATAAGTAGTTCCAAAGCCCGCGAGTTAGGTGTCGCTTGTTTTTCAGAGGTTTTATGTCTTCATCTGCAAATCATGTCTGCGAAAGAAGACGTACATTTAAAGTTTTCATCTTTAAGGAAGAAAACCATTTGTTTTTTTTTGCTTTTGAAAGAAAATAATGAAAGCGAAATAAATGGGGTTTGTTTTCAAAAAGTGAGAAAAAGTGAAAGTTTATGTTTAATTTTTTAAGAGGTAAGAAGTGAAAAGAATTACTTATGTCTGCAAAAAAAAACAAACAATAACCTTTGCGCGCCCACAGACAAAGGAAGTGAAAAGAGAGAAAAAGAATGCTTCTTTCAAAAAAACAAATGACACCTTACTCGGCAAGAAAGTCAGAATAAAACGTTTCCAGGTAGTTTTGGGTAAAAAAGCAAGAAGGAGGGAGAATAAATGTAAATGTGTGATAAATGGGGTCCTTAGCCCCAATAATACAATCTATATATTCAAGAGATTTCTTGTAAAATTGCAATTGAAACCCGGCCCTAACCCTAAGAAGAAGAAGAAAATGTCAGATGATACGCTTGTGGCAATATTGAGGGAAGAAGCAAATCGGTACTTAAGCTTGTATGTTTTCATAGGGAATCTTACGGATGAATTGGCGAAAAAAGAACGTTGCCTGAAACACCCTGCAGTTTGTTATAACATCAACTGCATCATTTGGTCCTTATGTGAACTCAAAGATTCCATTCTGGACATGAGGGACATTAGAGTACGTGATGTATCCACTCTTGTTGATAACTCCAGAGCCAAGATTATCAACCTACTTAACGAACTTTCTGATAATGTTAGACTTTCCAAATTGACGGTTAAGCACAAGATTATGGATTACGCTGTTGAGTTTGAGAAAGAGTCTATCGCCGCCTTCAAACGTCACTTGGTGAGTGAGTATTATTGTTGTTGGTTGTTTAGCTAGAGTGGTTTTAATTTTTATTGTTCCTGATGCTTGCAGGATATTGACTTGAAATTGTTATTAAGCTATGGCACGGAAACACTTTAACCCTCATCTCCAAGAGTACGTACATGCATGTTTACCCCTGTTTTTTTGTTTGAGCCCTCTAATTAACTAACTATTACTGGTATTATATTAGGGTCTGATGATGACATCACTACCG
Source organism: Artemisia annua (assembly GCA_014162995.1). Taxonomy (NCBI): domain Eukaryota; kingdom Viridiplantae; phylum Streptophyta; class Magnoliopsida; order Asterales; family Asteraceae; genus Artemisia; species Artemisia annua. The sequence goes on from LBNU01034975.1 coordinate 45,527, forward strand.
AGAATAGATTTTGGTCTTTTTTCTGAATGTTGGATCCGGAAGCCACAAATCACCAAAGGAGGAATATAAACAAGAAGAAGAAAAAGAAGAAAACGGTATGCCTTACGAGGAACGCCAGCTTTATAGTGTTTAAGTTGCTAGGTTATTATATTGATCCAAAGCTGGTATTGTTGTGTAAGCGTGTTTGGTTTATATGCTGTTTCCTTTGCTAACGGTATGTTGTCATCTGCTTCGCTTTAGTTTTTACCTCTCTTGTTACTACTTTTATGCTTACTTATGCCATATATTCTCTACTTGCATGTCAATCAATTTTGATGCTCATGTTGTGAAAGCCTTCATGTTGGGAAATCAAGTTTTTAGTTCACGATTGTCGGTTAATGAAACGCAAGTTTGATATACATGTTCATGTGAAGTATCTACACTACTATTTTGAGCATTTGCACCAGGTCTTTTAAATAAACATGCATTACCTAATATTTTTCTAGATCGAAGATATATACACCTCTAAACATTCCTGCTTGTTACAATTGTATTTAGAAACAAGATTTTAGATCAAGACCTTTAGGTCTGTAAATGGGTAGGGTGGTAACAGGTTAAAAAGGGCAGTTTATAAGTATTACTGGAGTGGATTGACCAATAAAAGCATCAATGCTCATATTGATAGGTTGGTTACCAAAACGTCTTTATATAAATAACAGGGCTAATACCAAATTAAAGCATCATACTTGTCAAAAAAAGCTGTTTTGAGTAGCGAACTTTTTTTTTCCTCATTGGTGTACTAAACTTACATTTTATTGCCAAACGTTCTTTGGACGTTTTTGCCCCTCAAGTTATTAAAAAGTCAGGGGCAAAAATGTCATAAAAAGGTCAGAAAATAGTACAAAGTACGTATTTTTTGCAATAAAATTCAAGTTTAGTACACCAATGAGGAAAAAAAAGTTCGCTACTCAAAACAACTTTTTTGACAAGTATGACGCTTTAATTTGGTATTTACCCTAAAATAATACTACAATAGTAGGCCAGGGTTCAAGTGAGAACTAAGTAAGTAGAAAAGATTTTATGACTATAATTATTTCATCCCAAAACTATTAAAGATTATAAACATTATTTTAATATTATAAAGATTTGATTTTGAGATTGTAACAAAAACGTTTAATTGAACAAAATATTGCTTATAATGTAACCATCATTGTCGCTACACACGAATAGCCTCTACACTATACATAAGGATGTTAAGATTTTGATAATATACGCGGATGAGATCTCAAGGTGTGGAGTTAAATTCTGCATGCCTTGAAGAAGTCTTCAGGATTTCACGCGTTATTTTATTAACCCTTTGGGTTAGAATTATATAATAATTGTTCAAGTTTTTATGTATAATCAGATTATAAGTTCTTTGAAGTTTTTATAACATTGAGCATAATCATGCCTACAGTTCGCCTTAAGTTTTTATCGTTTCGTTTCGTTTCATACGTGTTAATTCAATGTTGGAAGCTGCCTCGTGTACTCATTTAAGATGAAGGGACGAGTTCGACTTAATAGTCTGTGTCTCCAGTGTCCTAGTTCATAGCGTGTCTATTTATATGATAGCTAGATTTTTGTAATTCATGAGTTTGGTTTGTCTTTCCAAAAATAGCTAGTGGTTTGAAGCACAATTTGTGCGTTTGAACATAGTCAATGTAGTACTTAACCACATTTCATGTATTTAAAATTTTGGTTAATACGAATATATTTTATCAGAGTAAGAACCGTTTAAAAAAAATAATAAAAAAAAAATAAAAAAAAAATAAAAATTGAGCATTATAGTCTTTAGGAAAATGATTGGGAAGCCTAATTATGCGCCTAAAGATGTGCCTAAACATGTGTGCCATGATCCTGATGGTTTGTGAAAAAGTGGGTCCCATGGTTGCAGCCATTAGGATGATGCCGCGCAGGCTTAGACAAATCTTTAGGCATATAATTTAGGTCTCCCAATCACTACTCTAGTCTTTATGTCACTTATTGTTTAATTGAATAAATCCTTTTACATGTGCGATTTTGTCATGCTCTTAACAATGAATGTTGAAAGTTTACAAGGATCAAATGGTTGCGTTTGAAATATAAGTTTATACATGAAATCAGTCGGTCCATCGGATGGGCCACGAAGATAGTTATAAAAATATAAAAGATTTATCTTTCCTAAGAGGTCGCGATGTCTATTTTAATAGGTAAGCCAACTTTAAAGATAAAGTAATGACAGAAAATAATTTTGATGAATATGTTGGAAATTGAGTTTTTGTAAATTTTGGACACTATTTAATATATGTATATGGTATATAGATTTATATTTCTTGGTAGCTTTGCGTTCTTCTTGACTAGAGCTTCGCAACAAGCTAAAATGTGTCAAAAAATGGAGTGGATATGAATGAGATATCGTGTCTCAAAGTGAGGCACGTGAAACACAAAAATATAGGAAAAATGGTGCATCCCACATCGCCCAAAACATGAAATGAAATCTTGTTTATAAGGAAATCCATTCGAGCCCGCTTTGAGCTTGTGAACTCATTCGAGCCCGCTCCGACAAAATGAGTTCCAAGCTTGTGAAGTCATTCGAGTCCGCTCCGAAAATTCGAGCTTGTATCAATTTAGTTTAGGAATTGATATAAATTTTTTAGCCTAGTTTAATAACAGATTTCGGTTGTGTTAATAATGGGTTTCAAATCGTGTTAATTATTTAACAGATTTGCAAATCGGTTTAATGTTTAGCATATATTCTATCTTGGTGACTAAGACAAGTTTTAAGCCATAGGTATCATTCGGTTATACAACCAAAAATGAAATCCTCCGTATACAGTTTTCTAACATCTTCGATCAGAAACACGCAGAGCTTCGGTGATCTTTCAGGCAAGTGTGTCACGTCCAGCTGTACACCAGCTTTGGCCGTGGGAAACATAATGAATATGTTTTAAGAGAATCGTGTTAAACACAAGCCTTGTGCCTTGACCGACCTTTACTGCTTTCATTTAATTTTCGTTGAATAGAGTCTTTCTTCTGCTTCTATTCCATTATGCCTGTCATTTAATTTTATGTCATCTATTTTCTGTTAATTTTATTATTGTTATTTGTAATCTGATTTATTAATAAAAGTGTACACCATTTCCTACAGATAAACCGAAAATAGGTTGATAGTTTGAGTATCAAACCTTCTTCAACCCTTTCATATAACATGAACCCTAGTTTGATATTAAACCTTTGTTAACCTTTACAAAAGATTAATGTTCGAGAATGACCAAAGATGATCACATTTTTATATACTGCTCTGTCTTTATACATCACTTTTAGAACTCCTATTTTAGATCATGCTCTTTTCAGTTGTGCCTACATTCTTTGAAAGTTTATTCATTAATAGAATCCAATAATACTTATAATTTCTTTTAGCTGAAAATTTGGCTAGTGCACACGCAAAGAGAAGAAAAAGCATGATATGAATGTAGAAAAAAAGCCTTCCAAAACGAAATATAAAAAACAAATTAAGCCTCATTATATTCCACATTATATAAATTTGTTGGTTTTTGACTTATAAAAGGCCACCACTAAGCCCAAGCACTCAGTAGACATATGATTCGCTGAGCTTTCCTCCAATATTAAATTAGTTTGCACATTTGTTGTGTCACTGAATATAAGATCCAAATTATTTAATAATAAGTGAAAAGCTACAATTGAATCTTAACTACGTAATCTAAGCTGTTTTCATGACTATATTAAATTTGAGCTTAGTGTTGTGAGTTGGTTTCATGACTCAAGTAATATATATGTTGTTCTTTTTAACTTAAAGTATAGATTCTAATGTGTACCTTTTTGGCTATAGTGAAGCTAGCAGGGAGAGAAAGAAAACATGGAAACGTATTGGTGGATTAGCAATATTTTTAAGTAACCCACTGATGTAGTACTTAAAACCAGCAAATTGTTTAAGAATAAATAGTCAGTGGACTATCAATTTACCATAAAAAGTTTATGTAAACTCCAAGTTCTTTCCTGTCCATCAATCTAAGTTAGTGTATTCTTTGTCATCTCTACGCGCAGGCACTATATATAAACAAGCGTACCGATGAATCATTTTGCATCAATAAAAAAACTCCAAGAGGAGAAAACCAACACAAACTGTTAGAAAATGATAGGGTTGGATGGCATTTACAAGGTAGTAGCATCAATGTTTCCGCTGTACGTGGCCTTAATGTTAGGCTATGGTTCGATTAAGTGGTGGCACATTTTCAAGCCTGACCATTGTGATGCAATAAATCAGTTGAATTACTACTTCATCATGCCTCTCTTCACATTTGACTTCACAACCCGAGTCAATCCATACAAAATGAACTTCTGTTTCCTTGCCGCGGATGGAATATCCAAAGCTATAATCCTCGCAGTAATATCTTTATGGGCTAAGCTGACTACTAAAGGAAACTATCCATGGTCAATCACAAGCTTTTCCTTGTCCAGTTTAAATAATACACTTGTTGTAGGTGTGCCCCTTATCGGAGCAATGTATGGACCTTTCGGAGAGAACCTTGTAATACAATCCTCAATTTTACAATTCACTGTTTGGATTATACTCTTACTGACGATGTATGAGTTCCGGAGTGTAAACAAATCACTTGATTTGCCAGTCACTTCTAGTGAATCGGTAATAGATTTAGAAGGAAATTCTCAAGACGGGACAACTACAAGACCATCTCTGTCAATTTTAATAAAGATTGTTGGACTAAAGCTTGCTAAAAACCCTAATGCTTACGCTTGCATTCTTGGGCTTACGTGGGCACTTATATCGAATAGGTAAGTTATTCTCATAAGATGTAGATATATAGTTTCTTTATTATTCATATACCCCTATATAGTTCGCATGGTATTATTGAAATAAAATTTGAGCAGTAATAATTTTTAAAATATTGCCTTTAGGTGGGATTTGAAGATGCCTAGTATCGTGCAAGGATCAGTATTGATTATGTCCAGAGCTGGCTCAGGTGTTGCCATGTTTTGCATGGGTGAGAATTTTCAGTCCATATCTTCTAAACATGTATAGGGATTGGATATACGATTCTTGATATGAATTTTAGAATTTAGATGCTCAATTGTGAAGTTTGAAGCCTACAATACTTTCTTTTCTATGCATTCACAAACTTGTAACAAAAATATCCTAAAGAATGTTCTAAATTTGGACATTGATTCAGGACTGTTTATGGCATTACAACCAAAAATAATTGATTGTGGTGCGACCTTAACTGCATTTGGAATGCTTTTGAGGTTTGTTGTTGCACCAGCTGCTATGGCTATTGGCTCTCTTATGGTAGGTTTGCGAGGTGATGTTCTTTGTATCGCCATCATTCAGGTAATTTTAAACCAGAAACTATTTTATCATCATCATTACTATTATCATTTTAATTATAATTATATTATACGTATCAACGTAACATAACTTTGGTTGACAGGCTGCGCTCCCTCAAGCCATTGCGTCTTTCGTGTTTGCAAAGGAATATGAACTCCACACAAGTGTCCTTAGCACAGCGTATGTTTCATATTTTGGTTTTATAAATTATTTGACATGTCCACACACAAGTATCAATTATCACAACTAGAATTTGATGTTCTTATCGATTAGTCCTCAATTCTTTTCTTCATATATATTTAACTTAATTGTGACGAAGATTGTATTCTCACCATTGTTTAATCTTTTCTTCCAGGGTCATCTTTGGCACCATTGTATCCATTCCTGTACTGATTTCATATTACGTGGTTCTGGACATCTTAAATACACAATGTATTATATGATTGGCGATTGTTTCTTCATAATCAAATAAAGTTGAACCAACTAATTAAGATGGAATAGAAATAAATTTGATGGTACTGATAGTTACATTCTTTCTGGATGGTGGAGATTTGAATACTTTCAGTAACAACTAGTCAGACACTAGAACACAAACAACACACATTATAAAACTAAGTACCTAGTTTGTGTATATTAGACGATAGTTGCCCGAAGCCTACTAAGCATTTAACACTGTTCGGAAACAAACAAATGTAGTAATGTACTACCAGTATGTTGTAAGAAATAATAATCTCAGTTTGAACTGTTATTTACATAACTCGTTGTTCCATATTGCTAATAAGTGAGTAAGACACGTGCCTAATTTTATTTCTAGAAATGAGGCTTATACATATAAGAGAGCAACAAAGGTGAATATTTAGACATCCCAATTCTTATTCGTCTAAATTATGTTGGAAAATAAATAGTTGATTGTTAAGAAAGAGTGCAGTTGGGTGTTATATGTGTGTTATCCACCACAACATCTACCCTATAACATCAACTGCATCATTTGGTCCTTATGTGAACTCAAAGATTCCACTGTGGACATGAGGGACATTAGAGTACGTGATGTATCCACTCTCGTCGATAACTCCAAAGCCAAGAATATCAACCTACTTAACGAACTTTCTGATAATGTTAAACTTTCCAAATTGACGATTAAGCACAAGATTATGGATTACACTGAGTTTGAGAAAGAGTCTATCGCCGCCTTCAAACGTCACTTGGTGAGTGAGTATTATTATTGTTGGTTATTTAGCTAGAGTGGTTTTAATTTTTATTGTTCCTGATGCTTGCACGATATTGACTTGAAATTATTATTAAGCTACGGCGAGGATGTGGATGATGTTCCATTAAATAAAAGGGATAATTACCAAAATGTCCCGGTTGCCATGTGGCTAGGCATTTTTGGCCCGATTTTTGAATATTCTCGTTCTAGCCCGGGTTGCCCTGGGCAACTAGTGTATAGCCAACTACAGGATGCCACGTGTCCGACCAACCACTGTTGATACGAGGTACATAAACATATTGTATTTTGGGCAACTTTTGATTTTTTGGCAACGAATACATGAGCAACTGGGCATTTTCGTCATTTTACACCTTATTCTCACACAACATTCAACTAAACACCACAAATCATATAAATCCATCTCATAACCCACTCCTCCAGATAAACCAATCACAACTCACACCACCAGAACTTCCCAACGCCACCACCATCAGACGCCACGACCACCTGAAGCCACCTCCGCCGGACTATAAACCAACGCACCACCGAAACCGTCCACCATCAAGTTTTGAGGTATTTTAATAGATCTATGGCCTTTGAATTTTTTTTATAGATCTATAGATCTATACATCAACTCATACTCTTCCAGCTCTTTTCGTTCTTCATCATTTCAAGAAAATGGTTAAAACAAGTACCATATGTAAAATAATTAAAAGGTTTTGAATGCTAGTGATTAACATGTTGTTTTTTTTTTGGGTGATGATAAATAACAGGGACTTTTGCAAAGAGGAGGAACAAGAGCCACACACAGTCTTTGTGCGATGTGGAAGTAGATCCTTTCATTTACAGAAGAACATATGCTCTGCTTTTGCTTACCCTGCTGCTCGTGTCAAGAAATGTGTGTCTCTTTTTTTATGTTTATAAACTATTTTTTAGATTGAAATTTATGTGTGGAGTTTTAGATTAGAAATATGTTATGTTGTTTGTATGGTTTGAGGTATAAGAGTATATGACAAACCAATAAATTTTTTTTACATCTTTTTTTCTGACATATTGGAATAATGAAAGTGAAAGCTAAGAATGATGTAGATGTATTTTCTAAGTTCAGAATTTCATCTGCACGTTTTGAGCTATGATGGTTTAATTGGTGATAAAGTTGTTGTGAATGGAATAATCAAAGAGATGCAAGATTCAAAATTGGATTTAATGTTAGCAGGCTCAGAAAGCGAAATATTCATGATAGAGGTAACATCATTATCATCATTCATATATTTAATATCCTCCAATTTCAGATGTTTGAAGCAAATCAGCTTAGTACTTAACCATTCTGATACTAGTATATTGTTTCTTTGGACTTTAACTATTTGCAGGGTTATTGTGACTTTCTTCCTGAAGAGAAATTGGTTCAAGCACCATTGGCCAAAGCCTCAGCTCCATCACTATTACAGCAAGCAAACGGATGGCCAAAGCAAATGACTAATACATGTCAACAACACCAGCACAAAAAAGAAAGGTATATTCCACAGCAAAACTTTACGAGTATCAATCCTAGATTAGTTAACATTTAACACAAAAAACATAAAGACAACAAGTAACAAAAGATGTTTTTTGGACATACTAATCAACCACCAGCTTAAACATTGAATACATTTAGATTCAAATACCCCAAAACAATGCACATGCCCGCCAAACCCCAAACCAAAAACACATAATCATAAACACAAAAAACAAACACATCAGTATGGCAGGGACTTCAGCTTCGCGATGAGCGACAGCAGCTCCGCTGCTCGCTTCTGTTTCTTCATCACATTCACCAAAATCATCGACACCTCTGTGAGATCTTGGGTTTGCAGGTTGTTGAGCTCTGAAATGCTCAACACAATAGACTCAAACTCAAAGACAAGGCCCAACTCTCCAATGATGAAATCCCTCTTAACCACACGAGCCATTATCTCTTTGGCTTTTTTCCTTAACTCACCTTCATCCACCAATGCAACAGTAACCTCCCTCTCAAACTTTACCACCATCATATCTCTAACCAACGTCGAACCAGCAACAGCAGCTAGATCTTTGAAAAAAGGCATATTTGTTGGCATTTTTATTTTTTTTGGGATGAAAGACTATTTGTGTGTGTTTATCTTGGTGGTTTTCTTTGTTACTATTTTTCACTTAATTTTTTGTGTGTGCCTTATAAAGGTATCAGCTTTAATTAGCAGCCTAGAGAACACCACGCCTTAACAGTAAACCATCATTAGTTTTCTTGGTACATGCATGAACAAACATTAACTGTCCACCCTTTCACATCCCCGAAAAAATTATGAAAAAAAAAAATTAAATGTCAAGACATTTATGAAACAAAGTGGTCAAAAAAATTAATTCTATTTGTTTTGTTTTTTGCTCTTGAGTTATTTTTTTTGGTTATTTATACAAATACTCATTGAGTGTCATTGGACATAATCCTCACAGTAACATTCCTTGCCATAACCCTAATTACTTTTTTAGGAACTATGAATGGCTGACACACCAAACGTCAACGAACTAAGAGAAGCTTGTGGCTCAGATGAGTTGTGTCATGTCTTCACTTTTTTGCAGTCTGAAGATATGACTGAGGATAAGGGCTTTCTCATAAGAATGGGGGAATCCCCAACTAAGGGCCAAGCTTGATAAGCGTAATGATACCATCGATGAGGCTTATTCCTTTGGTCCTGATAATGAGGTTGCCAAGGCTGGAGAGGATTGCCTTGTTGAATATCAGGTCAGAGACCATCGAAGGCTTGATTTAATGGCTCAACTCCTCCTGCTGACCCGTGAAGGACTCAAAGAGAAGAAAGCCCACATTGAGAAGATTAAGGCTATTCAGATGCAAAAAAGGGCTAGGAGGTCTTAAATGTTTACTTTGTATTTTTATATTTTCATGTATGGAATGGATTATCTTTTGTATTTTGATATTGTCATGTATGGACTGGATTATCTAATATCGTGTTTTTAAGTTTAAACTAATCGTGTTTTTAAGTTTATATTTTGTCATGTATGGATTGTATTTTCATATTTTGTCATGTATGGAATGGAATGGATTATAGAAGTCTTAGATGAACACCCAACTCTAATTGCTATGTTGGCGAGACGGCAGTGGCGGCGGCGAGACGGTGGAGGCAGTGGTTGGAGGGTTACGACGAAGTTGGGTATTCAGTGGTGATGGGGTTTCGGCTTTGGACGGATTCCGGTGGGGAGGGAGTTGTAGTAGTGGTTCTAAAGAATACATCCAAAAATGCCTAGCCACTTGTTTAGAATATGTAAAATGACAAAAAAAAACCCAGTTGCCCTCTATACGGTTGCCCACTAATAATAGTGCCCAAAATACAGTACGTAACACGTGTTATCCTCTTATGAAAGCTGCCCAATATCAAAAGTTGCCCCGGGCTAAAACGAAATTTTTTAAAAATCGGGCTAAAAATGCCCGGCCGTAGGGCAACCGGGCTATAGTACTATTTATCCCTAAATAAAAACACTTTAACCCTCATCTCCAAGAGTACGTACATGCATGTTTACCCCTGTTTGCTTGTTTGAGCCCTCTAATTAACTAACTAGTACTGGTATTATATTAGGGTCTGATGATGACATCACCACCGAAAATAGATTTTGGTCTTTTCTGAATGTTGGATCCGGAAACCACAAATCAAAGGAGGAATGTAAACAAGAAGAAAAAAATGAAGAAGAAAACGGTATGCCTTACGAGAAATGGGTGCTTTATATTGATCCAAAGCTGTTATGTTAGTATTGTTGTGTAAACGTGTTTGGTTTATATGCTGTTTCCGTTGCTAACGGTATGTTATTATCTGCTTCGCTGCCGTTTTTACTTCTCTTCATACTACTTTTATGCTTACTTATGCCATATATTCTCTACTTGCATGTCAATCAATTTAGATGTTCTTGTTGTGATAGCCCTTCATGTTGCGAAATCAAGTGTTTAGTCCACGATTGTCGGTTAATGAAACGCGAGTATTTTTTTTAGATATACATGTTCATACTATACTACTATTTTGAGGATTTGCACCATGTCTTTTAGATCAAGATGTATTACCTAATATTTTTCTAGATCCAAGATATTTACACCTCTAATATTCCTGCTTGTTACAACTGTGTTTAGAAACAAGATTTGAGATCAACATTCTTAGATTATAAATGGGTAGGGTGGGTGACGGGTTAAAAAATGGCAATTAATTTATAACTTATAAGTATTACCTGAGTGGATTGACCAATAAAAGCATCAATGCTCATATTGAAACGTTGGTTACCAAAACCTCGTTATATAAATAATACTGCAATAGTAGGCCAGGGTTTCAAGTGAGAACTAACTAAGTAGAGAATAAGGATTCAAATACTTTTTAGGTGAATAAATCTCAGTTGACTTGTCATTTACATTTTTTTTTAATCCGTACTCATTTAGGTAATGGTTCAAATGGGTACCATTTTTTTTCCAACACCTTCATCTGGAATTTCCATCTACCAATCGAAATCAATAAAAATAATGATAAACCAACTAATTGTGGTATTATGCTATAAGTGACAATACATGCAAAGTATCTGAGTTTAAGTGAAGACTTTTGTAAATGCTAAGTTCTCCTATTATATCGTCATACTCCTCCTAACATCAATTTTCATAACGTTTTTTTGTGTCCGTATATATAGTAATTTCGGTTGGTAAATGAATCACCCATAGATGATGTTTCGTCATCCATATCCGATCTACCAAACATCCATATCCATATACACTAGTAATCCATTTACTCCATCCATCGGATTGGGTGGATATCCATTAGGATATCCGCCATCCCGACTTGTGGGCGCTATCCTTGTTTAAAAAACAAAGTGATCATCACTATTTCCATACCCAAAATGATTTGCTTTTCCTTTAGGTAGATTATTGTTGTTGTTTTCCTGTAAAGATTTGACGGATGTTTATTCTTCATACTTTGGTTATATTTTCATTTCAACAATGATTTTATCCTACTATGACAACAACAACAAGAACCATACCCAATCCCGCCTGAGCGGGGTATCGAAGAGGTAGTGTGTAGACAGTCATACCTCTATCCGAGGGTAAAAGGAATGCTTCAAGAAAAACCTCTGGCGAGATGAGATGTATACCAGTAAATTAACTAACTATAACAACTTTAACTAACTTAACTGAATAGCGGTTATAAAGTTTCTAATGAACACTTTTGGTCCTTCATGTTTCAAGGAAAAGTAACATCGAGATTAAACTTGGTTCACAATGGAATGGTATACGAAGAATTTGGTTGAAGACCTTGTAAATGCACTAATTGTTAGTCGTATGTTTGTAGTAAATGGGCTTGAGCCATATTTATGCAAGGTATCCTATAGGAAGAACTATGGAAATGGCATGTGGCCATGTAGATTCGGGCTATCATTATCCAAGGTTTAGTTTCACTTTCTGCAAAAGTTCTCCTCCATACTTCTCAATATCAGCTTCCAAGAAGTTCATGCATACAATTGTGATTTGTGAAAGACTTGTATAAAAACCGTGTAATGAACTCTTCTAAATCTTCGCCCTCTGAGGTGGCAACCTACAATGCAACAAAGAGTGAGTTAGAAACCAGGCTACTTTATAATTCTTTTGAAATAGTACTCAAGACATACCAAAGACGATGAGTTGCTGAGGTGGAACGAGAAGCCTCCTGAAAACAAAAACACGAGAAAGAAATAATATTGTTAAAATAAGCTGGAGAGAAACCATATTGTTAAAAATTATCGATACAACCAAAGAAAGCTATATTACAGTATTGCACATACTTCATTATCCATTAGCAACTTTGGACATAGCAGATATGTTACAGTATACCAGTATTCGCCTAAAAAACAAAGACACTAGGAGTAAATGGATCGAATTGGGGCTTAAGAAGAACACAGAACCGTAGAACAGGCAACTATGGAAAACTCATCATTTCAGATATCACTTTATCATATTGATTCACATTATATATCAATTCTAAGGGGTTTTTGTTATCAATTTAATGTGAGAATCAGGAAAATTATTTCACATGTCTGGAAAGGTATAAAGAATTATGCTTATTCAGTATCATGTTGTTTAGTAATCATAGTATCATAAAATGATATGTTAGCCATGCAATTTCGAGGGGAAGAGATATAGAGTCTTTTGGGTACCGCTTTTATAGATACAGTTCGTTATAACCCGACCCAATTTGACCCTTATAGTCAAGTTTTATTCTGTATCAATCACAAAACTCTAATGAGACGACGTTGAAGAATATGATTCCTAGAAGTGCTATTCTACTCACACAGAATAAACTAAGAAATTTTGAATCGAAATAGCCAGGTGTTTCTCGCCATGTATACAATATATGCATAATTTCGAAAAAACTTGCAAGAAAAAATGGCTAACATGTTTGTACATTTATGGAAGACAAGTGCTATCCCACTAGTTTTATAATGAGAAGTAGAAATGGATTCCATTGACGTGTTAGGCCACGATACAGTCTTATTCAAAGACTCCGAGGTTTCTCGGGTAACTGAAAATAGAAATGTCTTATGTTATTATCTCAAGTTTTGCACAAAATATAGGTTGTAATATGGCTGCTATGTTATACATGCTATAAATACTTGTTAACGGAATAAAGTATAATGATGGAGCAATAATGGTCATAAAAATCAGGTTAGATTTGTTAATAAGCCGGTCCATAAAAATCAGGTTTAGATTTGTTTTTGTATTTGCGATAGGATCTCGTACTAACAGTGTAATCTAATAAAAATCTAGTACAAAAATAAAGTTAAGTATAGTAAAAAAGAAAAGGCATAATTTTGAAGTGAATATTACAGATGTAATATTTTAAGTTTCATATTTGAAGAAATGCAAGCATGACATCGCAAGTGACTT
>LBNU01034975.1:69665-114913 GCA_014162995.1 Artemisia annua
TTTTTTTTCCCTTTTTTTTTTTTTTTTTTTTTTTTTTTTTTTTTTTTTTTTTTTTTTTTTTTTTTTTTTTTTTTTTTTTTTTTTTTTTTGTCTATGATGAACTTGTGGTCATGATTTTTACACCCACTGATCTGGGAAAATGATTTTAGATTTTACTCACTTTTTTAAGCAGCTGACGTGGTTGGAAATAGCATTGTCAGAACTGATAGTAGCACTTGTCTCAGTAATGAGTATATTTTTTAAGTGCCTCGAAGATTAGGTAGCTTCCAGGGGATTGGTGTCTTTTGGTAATATGAGCTACAAGCTGTTAAATTATTTGCTTGTCTTTTAAGAGTTGTTATGTTGAACTACTTATTATTCAGAGTTCTATTATTTTATCTAGGGAATTGTGTTCTTCTTTTTAAAAGAAAAAACATCTGAACTAACTTTAAAAGAGAGGTAAAAGATTCTGCTCCTCTGCATGCTCATGAATAGCTGCCTCTTGATTTATCTGTAAGTGTCGGCAAAAAACAGGTCTTTAGTCTTTACCCAAAGCATTGACACTTTGACAGCAAGTAAAACATGTGTGATTTGTGGTGTTTTTATTATTTTAACTGTTAAGGTTTAACGAGTAGAAGCTTATCAAAGTACATGGTAGCTTGATTGTATACTTGTGTTTAATGAAAAATTGATAGGCTCATAATTCATTAGGTCAATCTTTTGGGCTTATGAACATTATAAGGTCACAAGGATAAGCTCATTAGCCCAAAAAAACAAAGCTAATGAAATGAGCTTATCAAATTTTCAATAAGCTCAACAATAAGCTTAGACAAACAACTCCTAAAGAATGTATGGTCTGTGGTGATTTAAAGAATGTCACAATTAAGGTTTAACGGACATTGTTGCTTGATTGTCTACTTGTGTTTAATATTTGTATGATCATTCTGTGAACTTTTACCCTGCTGTTTCTTTTGCTTCTTATAACAGTTTCACTCGAAGATCTTTTAAACACTAAAACATGGTCGCGTAAGTCTCTGTTAAGAAGTTCATCAAACACAGACATGGTTTGTGTACTTAAATAATGGAAACAGTTTCTATATTCTGATCAATGATTTGGCACCTGCAGCGAAGATGTTGCTGTTCCCGTTGAGGTCGCTGCTCCAGCTCCCGCTCTTGGTGAGCCCATGGACATCATGACTGCATTGCAGCTTGTGTTGAGAAAGTCACTTGCTCATGGAGGTCTTGTTCGTGGACTTCATGGGGCTGCCAAGGTTATTGAGAAGCATGCTGCTCAACTTTGTGTTTTGGCCGAGGATTGTGACTAGCCTGACTACATTAAGTTGGTAGCACTTTGTGCTGACCATAACGTTAGCTTGGTAACCGTCCCCAGTGCAAAGACTCTTGGTGAATGGGCTGGTGTAAGTCTCTTGCTACACAAATTTTGTTAGACATTTTTTGAGTCATAGTTTTTAGTGGTATATATGTTGACTTATTTACATATAAATGTGTTGAGTTGGGTTGCGTTTCTATCTTTAAAGGGTTAAAATGAGATTTAAAATGGAAATTGTCAAACGGGTTGAGTTACTGCTTGACTGCTTGTGTCATTGTAAACCATAGTTAATTTATTAAAAAAATTCAAAAAAATAAATGTGTTATTTGTTAGAAAACCGTGACTGGTCAGTGGTTTATTGAAAAATACATACATTGTGGTGCAGTTGTACGGTTTGTTTATATACCATATCTGGTTGTTTGATTGGATTTTGAACATTGCAGTTGTGCAAGATTGACTCAGAAGGCAAGGCAAGGAAGGTTGTTGGTTGCTCATGCCTTGTTGTGAAGGTAAGATTAGTTTTCCATCTTCAATAGATGAAACTATGAAAGTATAAAACCAATATGTGATGATGTTTATTCTATATATTAAAAACTTTGTAAATGTTGCAGGATTACGGTGAGGAATCTGAAGGACTTCACATTGTTCAGGAGTATGTCAAATCTCGCTAAATTAATTAGCGTGGTTTGGAATTACTTATGTTGGGAGGTTTCTTAGAGAGTTATAGATGTTTGAGTGAAAATGCTTGTCAAAGCTCTCACTAGATTATAATTATTCTGAGATGTTTTGTACTTTTTTCTGTGTTGGTTTTTGCCTGAACATCGAACAAGTAAAATTATGCCTTCTTTAAAGTTGCATTTTTTTGCTTTGAAATGCTTAAAAATGTCGGTTGAAACTACCTATACTCCTTTTATAGAGTATGCCTCGTCTTTCTGGCTTGTGTCTTAGCTACTCATACTAGCGAATTTAAGACATGATATGCTTCACAGATTGCTTTTGTCGAGTATGATATGTCCTTGGCAAAATTTGAATACCAGATCACAAACTCAATATCTGAATGTATTGAAACCAAAAACTAGACTTTTTACTATTGATTTGGTTTAGATTTGTTGGGTTTTTGACTAAACGTTGCCCTGCTTAGGCATTATGTTATTCTTCAAATTATGGTTTACTTGGAATACTATGCTGGTAATGATAACTCTATTTTAGTGGTTATCATTTGTCAATAAGCAGTTATGTATATACCTACGATTAACAAGTTTATTGAAAATATGGGTTACTAAAACGTGAAATATCTACTCTTTTATTAAAGTTGAACACAGAAATACAGTGACCATACGGAATACAAGTCGTCGCGGAACAATAAATAACTCAAAGGCCCAAAAGTTGGTACGGTTACTATACATATGTCCTAAATCCTAATGTGACATGCTTTCGATTGTTTTACTTCACTTATACTTAAACCTACACGGAAGCGGACATATGTTGACATAAACCGTCACAAATAATATCTAGAAGCTACAAGCTAACGTTAATCATGATCCATTCATTTGCTTCCAGAAACTGGTAGATACACACCCTCCACTGCCAACCAAATGTTGTCAGCACGTTTCTCCCTGACACCACAAACCTGCAAGAATGTAACAATATATGACGTTTGTATAATAATCAACAAATTATAATCCAAAAATATGCAAATGATAAGTGATTTTAAGAGTTATGTTCAATTAGAGGGCGGGTTAGGCGGGTCAAACCATATCAGACAAAACAACTCATTTTCAGTACGGATCAAGTTAGGTTGACCCACATACATAGGAGTAAAGACTAGCAAAACAAAGATGGCTCTAACCTCTTGCTGACCGCCAGCAATGCAACTATATTTCTTATCATGGCTGTGCAGATATCCACTTGTGGCAACTTGGAGAAGCCTTATTCTTTGATCTTGTCTCCAAGTTTTTCCACTTCCCACAATTTCGAGTCTGAGAATAATCTCAATACAGTTAACATGGGACCTAGTTTTGTTTATATTGAAATCATAACCTATAAGAAAATGGATGTAAATTGATCACAGTAGCTCTCACCACCAATAATCTCCCGTGTCTGAATTACCATCGTCTCCAAAGCAACTCACCTACACAAAACCTTCACTTGCTTACATTTTGAACTAATCATGAACATCTAAAGTTGTTATTATGGTATACAAACAAACATAATTGTTGTCTTGATGATTTATGTCTTTAATTGACTGCTGAAAGATGATTCTTCTTTGAGTATTACGTTTACCACGCCACGTAAGACACACTATTTTAGCAAAAATGAGCAAATGCCAAACGGCAAACCTCGAGATTTCCTGATATTGGGGAAGTAAGCAAGTGGCTATGGAGCCATCTTCTTGTTTTCATGTGTTGTAAACGAATGATGCTGCCACTTTTTATACTGTATCCCTGTTTTGCTGAAGTGTCTGGCACGAGCCTAACAATCTGATTTGTAAGAGATCAATTATAGGCAAAAATCAGGAGTCAGGACTATGTTATGTACTATAATTATATCGCTCAAACATATGAAATGAATATGAACATACCCAGTAACTATTGGCATCATCCACATTAGGAAAACCAGTAACAGATTTCTGCCCACTGCCTGATCCATATGGCACATCGTGTGAGTGCAGTCGGAATTGTGTCTTTTCATGCATCAGCTTGAGCGCCGACCCATAGGTAATCTAGCATATATTAAGTTGCACAAGAAATGATCAATGATAAGTATATTACATAAATAAACATTCAAAAAAATAGGAATCCGGCTCCCTGTGTCTCGCACACTATTTTACTAATTTATATATGCTCTAAAACACACATGATAAAGGCCCTTATGCAAAGAATTAAAATACATACAGTCAAACCATATTTAATACAGTAATTTATAGCATGTTTTCCATTCCTTGTAGTTGGACACTAGCTGTCCATTTTTGATTTTTTTCACTATTGGTAAACTCCGCTCATCACATCCTAAAGACTCCATTATGTCAAAACCGGCTAAAATGCAGCTTGATTCAGTAATCACATGATATGAACCGGATTCGATTAAGAGATGTAAAGAACAATAATGATAAATAAAGATAGGTGATCAACTTTCGAGAGGCCGATCTCTCTCCCAATAATGATATCAAATCACTAATTCATTCATAATATTCAACATAATAAGAATTACAATACTAATACCCTATTTATAATTGACTTAACCTAATGCCCTAACTTTCTCACCAAGAAATATAATAAAAGGAAACTAAATAAACTAAATAATTAATAATAATAATAATTCTAAACTATAATAACGCAGGATCATATCATCACATTTTTCTCGTCAGGGATAGGAAGAAGTTCATTCATCCACCCACCCACTAACCACATATCCAAACAATCTTTCTTGTAAGTGTACGGATTAAGAAGAAAACTAAGTAAATAACAAACAAATGATTAAAGTAGCCAAGACTTAAAGAGTTAGAAGCTAGTTAAAGTTCTATGCTCTTAGTTAACACTTATGACCATTTTACTTGTACATCCAAATCATTTTGTACAGTATAGCATTTTACCGTTTCAATTTGACCTTACTATAAGCACTTTGAACGTAAAAGATGCCTTTGTGTATATCACTTGTGTGATATGAGCAAAAGTCAAAGATGGAAAGTCAATTAGTCAAAGATGGAAAGTCAACAATAACCACATAACAACTTTACCCGCCATTTTACATTTCATTTTCGTTTCACTGTATAAATACATAATCTGTCATTTACATTCATCATCTATCAATTGTACAATATTTCTCTCATCTCTGTAACAACACATCTATCCAATAACAATCATCTTCTTCACATTCGAGTTTCTATTCCTATTTGCTTGAACTCCTGTGTGTTGAATAGGCTATCTTCGATTCTATATTGAGTCCTGGATTAGTCATATCTGTTGAGTACATATCAATTGGTATCAGAGCCACTTTTCTGGCTAGATACATAATCAAGATTGTGTTACAACATCAATCACCACTATAAAAACCACCACAATCACCATAATCGATCACATCTCATTTTTCATTTTTTTTTCCCAATCCAAAATACGTCATTATGATTCTCTCTTTCCGTTTCCCAATCTAAAATACGTGTTCTTGAGTCAATTCTTGGGTAGTTAGGAGTTAGTTACAAGTTGTTGAAGTTGTTAGAGTTTGTTAGAATTCGTTCCTCTGTTCTTGAATTCTGTTATTCACAACATGCCTAGCCAAACGNATCTCATTTTTCATTTTTTTTTCCCAATCCAAAATACGTCATTATGATTCTCTCTTTCCGTTTCCCAATCTAAAATACGTGTTCTTGAGTCAATTCTTGGGTAGTTAGGAGTTAGTTACAAGTTGTTGAAGTTGTTAGAGTTTGTTAGAATTCGTTCCTCTGTTCTTGAATTCTGTTATTCACAACATGCCTAGCCAAACGCGAGCAAGTACCAGTACTGAAGGTGATCCAGCAATGAGAGAGATGTTGAGGCAGTTAAGGGAAGAATTGAAGCGTGAATTGTTGCAAGAACTGCGAAACAGTGCTGGTAATGGTGATCAAGGTTTGGTGATGGTTAATCAGGGTGCAAATCAGGGACAAAACACTCAGTTTCACAGAGTCACCAAGCTTGAGTTTCCAAAGTTTGGAGGTGATAATGTGAGGGACTGGATGTTTAGATGTGAACAGTTTTTCAAGGTGGACAATGTTCCTGATGCTAATAAGGTAAACCTGATTTCAATTCACCTTTATGATGTTGCATTGATGTGGCATAGGTAATTAATGAGATTGATAGGAGATACTGTAACTTGGCCAGTGTATAGAGAAGCAATTTTAGCTGGATTTGGAAAGGTTTATGATGATCCACTAGCTGAAATTAAAAAGTTGAAACAAACTGGTCCTATACAACAATATATAGATGAATATGACAAGTTGTTGTGTAGAGTTGAGTTGAGTGATGAACAGGCTATGAGTTTCTTTAGTGCTGGACTATATAGTGAAATTGAACTTGCTGTGAGAATGTTTAGACCAAAATCTTTGGCAGAGATGTATGGTTTGTGTAGACTTCAGGAATCACAGTTGAATGTGGCTAAGCAAAGAAACAAAATGCCTGTGTTGCCTACACCTAGATACAGTCCACAAAGTCAAAGTGTGGTAAACAGTCCTAAACCAATGTCTTTACCTGCACCAAATGCTAATTGGAGAAATAAACCATCTACTTCCACTAGTAATCCATATAGGAAACAGTTAACTCAAAAAGAGATGGAGGAAAAAAGGATGAAGGGATTATGTTTCTATTGTGATCAAAAGTACTTTCCTGGCCATAAGTGTAGCAGTCAAGTGTTTTTGTTAGAAGTACTTGTGGATCAGGAAGATAATGAGCAAGAAAATGTGGAGGTGGAGGAGTGTTTGGATGAGCAAATTGTGTGGCAACAAGAGCAAGTGTCAGATAGTGAAGTAATTCCACAGATTTCTCTGAATGCCCTTACTGGAGTGTATAACTACCAAACCATGAGAGTATCTGGATATGTGGGGAAGTATGAGTTACATATTCTGATTGATTCAGGGAGTACTCACAATTTCTTAGACTCAAACACAGCAAAGAAATTGGCCTGCAGTACTAGACAAATTTGCCCTTTACAAGTGTCAGTAGCTGGTGGTAGCAATTTGGTGAGTACTACTGTGTGTTCAGAGTTCACTTGGACATTGCAAGGTGAATCATTCTCTTCTTCTGTGATGATATTGCCTCTGGGAGGATGTGAGATGGTACTTGGGATACAATGGTTATCTACTTTGGGAGATATCTGTTGTAACTTTAAAAATTTGAGAATGAGTTTCAATTTTAAAGGCAAGCAAATGACTCTAAGAGGAACTACTAAAGCAACTGTTCAGTGGATGAATGGTAAGCAGAATACAAGGGTTCAGTGTAATTCAATGTCTTTATGTGTTTATCCTTCTGCTATGGTCAATATGGTCAGGGTTTCAGAGGAGCAGAATCAAGTTGATGGGGAGATGGGAAGTATTTTAGAGCCTATGTTGTTAGAATATGCAGATGTGTTTGCTATTCCTACTACATTGCCACCACACAGATCACATGATCCCAAAATACCTCTCAAAGATGGCACTCTACCAGTCAATATTAGGCCATATAGACACCCTCCAACACAAAAGGATGCCATAGAAGTGATGGTCAAGGAGCTTTTGGAATCTGGGGTCATAAGGAATAGTCAGAGCTCATTTGCCTCACCCATTGTTATGGTTAAAAAGAAGGATGGAAGTTGGCGTATGTGCATTGATTATAGGCAGTTAAACAAACACACTATCAAGGATAAGTTCCCAATTCCACTCATTAAAGAACTTATTGATGAACTTCATGGATCTGTGATCTTTTCAAAATTGGATTTGAGGTCAGGCTACCATCAAATTTGAATGTATGAAGATGACATATCTAAGACTGCTTTCAAAACACATGAAGGGCATTATGAATTTTTAGTCATGCCTTTTGGACTCACTAATTCCCCTTCCACATTTCAAGCTCTAATGATTCTGTTTTTAGACCTTATTTGAGGAAGTTTGTGCTTGTTTTCTTTGATGATATCTTGGTTTATAGCCCCTCTTTAGAAGTTCATAAAACACATTTGAGAACAGTGTTGCAAACTATGAGAGAACATCAATTGTATGCCAAACAAAGTAAGTGTATTTTTGGGGCTGCACATGTGGAATATTTGGGTCACATTATCACTGATAAAGGGGTGGCAACTGATCCTGCTAAAGTGGAAGCAATGAAACAGTGGCTTGTACCAAGAACTTTGAAGCAACTCAGAGGTTTTTTGGGCTTAACAGGCTACTACAGGAGATTTATTAGAGATTATGCTGTCATTAGTCAACCCTTGACTGCCTTGTTAAAGAAAAATGCCTTTAAATGGAGTGGAACTGCTCAAGAGGCCTTTGAAACACTGAAACAAGCAATGGTGAATGCTCCAGTGTTGCAAATGCCTGATTTCAATGAAACTTTTGTGATTGAGACAGATGCATCAGGAGTGGGAATAGGAGCAGTTTTGTTGCAGAAAGGGCATCCAATTGCATTCATGAGTAAAGCCTTGTCTTTCAAACATCACTCNAAATGCCTTTAAATGGAATGGAACTGCTCAAGAGGCCTTTGAAACACTGAAACAAGCAATGGTGAATGCTCCAGTGTTGCAAATGCCTGATTTCAATGAAACTTTTGTGATTGAGACAGATGCATCAGGAGTGGGAATAGGAGCAGTTTTGTTGCAGAAAGGGCATCCAATTGCATTCATGAGTAAAGCCTTGTCTTTCAAACATCACTCCTTATCTACCTATGAGAAGGAATTTTTGGCAGTTATACAGGCTCTAGAGAAATGGAGGGGTTATCTAATGGACAGACACTTCATTATCAAGACTGACCATTTGAGTTTGAAGTACTTAATGGAACAAAGATTTACAACACCAACCCAATTGAAGTGGTTACCTAAACTAATGGGCTATGACTATGAAATTGTGTACAAGAAGGGGGCTGAAAATGTTGCAGCAGATGCATTATCTAGATTGCCAAACACTGGTGAAGTTTTGCAAATGGTGGTAACAAATTTATCTACTGATGTGTACCAAAAGATTGTGGATGGGTGGACTACTGATGACAAATTACAGTCCATTATTCTCAAGCTGCAGCAGAATCCTCAGTCAGTTAAGAACTATGAGTGGTCTGCACAAAAGTTACTAAGAAAAGGTAAATTGGTAGTTTCTGATGATACACAGTTGAGGCAAGAATTGTTCAATTTCTTTCATGCTGGTTCACAAGGAGGACACTCTGGAATGCAAGCTACTTTGAAGAGAATGAGTGCACAAGTTTACTGGAGCAAAATGAGGAAACAAGTCAAAGACTGGGTGAGAACTTGCAGTGTTTGTCAAAGGTTTAAACCTGAATTAGTTCCTTACCCAGGTTTGTTACAACCCTTACCTATTCCTGCTCAAGTTTGGACCAGTATTTCCATGGATTTTGTGGATGGATTGCCTATGTCAAAAGGGAAAACAGTTCTAATGGTGGTAGTTGATAGATTGAGTAAGTACAGCCACTTCATTCCACTTACTCACCCCTATACAGCAATTTCAGTGGCACAAGCTTTTTTGGACAATGTTTACAAGCTCCATGGCCTGCCTAAAGAGATAATAAGTGACAGAGATACTATCTTTTTGAGTAGGTTTTGGTCTGAATTATTCAAGCTTTTGAAGGTTAATCTGCACATGAGCTCAGCTTACCATCCACAAACAGATGGTCAGACTGAGGTGGTGAACAGATGTGTTGAGTGTTATTTGAGATATATGTGTGGGGACAATCCTAAGGAGTGGGCACAATGGATTTCCCTTGAAGAATACTGGTATAATACTTCCTTTCACACTGCCATCAATACTACTCCATTTCAAGTTCTGTATGGTCAACCTCCTCCTGCCCACATTTCTTACACTGCTGGAGATAGTGCCAATCATACAGTGGATAGGTCCTTAGTTGCAAGAGAAGCTGCAATTAAGTTGTTACAGTTCCACTTACAAAGAGCCCGGGATAGAATGAGGTCAATGGCAGATAAGCACAGGACTGAAAGGGTATTTGAAATTGATGATTGGGTCCTATTGAAACTTCAACCATACAGGCAGTCAACATTGAGGCAGTACAAGCATCACAAGTTGGCACCAAAGTACTATGGACCTTTCAAAATTGTGGCAAAGATTGGGCAAGTGGCTTATAAGTTGGATCTGCCAAGTAATTCTCAAATTCATTAAGTTTTCCATGTGTCCCAACTCAAGAAGTTTAGAGGTGATCTTCCACAAGCACCTGCTAAGCTACCACAATGTGATTCAAATGGGGTCATAGCTATGGCACCATATGCTGTTTTGGACAGAAGAATGGCAAAAAGAGGGAATGTGGCAGCAGTTTATGTCTTAATTCAGTGGATTAATGAAAGCCCAGAAGATGCCACTTGGGAATTATATGATGATATAGCTGCAAGGTTCCGAGACTTTGATTTGAATGCTTAAGTTGCTTGTGGTCAAGCAACATTTTAAGGAGTGGGCATTGATATGAGCAAAAGTCAAAGATGGAAAGTCAATTAGTCAAAGATGGAAAGTCAACAATAACCACATAACAACTTTACCCGCCATTTTACATTTCATTTTCCTTTCACTGTATAAATACATAATCTGTCATTTACATTCATCATCTATCAATTGTACAATATTTCTCTCATCTCTGTAACAACACATCTATCCAATAACAATCATCTTCTTCACATTCGAGTTTCTATTCCTATTTGCTTGAACTCCTGTGTGTTGAATAGGCTATCTTCGATTCTATATTGAGTCCTGGATTAGTCATATCTGTTGAGTACATATCATTGTGTCAATTATTAACAACTAGTATATTTTTTTAAAGCAATTTACTGGTTTTAGATTGACCTTACAGTAAACACTCTGATATAAGCATGTCCCAAGTCCCAACCTCCGTATCAAAAACTGCTATTTTGCCCAAAAATGAAGCAGTTTGGATTGATGCAAACACTTCAAACTGTTATCTCCTTAAAAATAAGCAATACCGTATAAGCAATCCCAACACTCTCATACAATTGCATTATCATTATTATTATCATTATTTTTTAATTTCAGATCCCTTTACCCAAAAGAATCCTGACAACAATAGGTTATTCTTCATCTGTTCTTTAGGAAGAAACACTTGTAATTTTTTTGGGTAAAGGGGAGTAATCCTGCACCCTGGTAAATATATTAACCAAAAAACTGTTAAGTACAATGGATATGGGTGAAGTCCCACATCTCAGCCCGTTACATAGGCTAAAAGCTTACATAACAAGATACTTCCTAATTTCTAAAACTAGAAATCAAACCACTTCTCAAATGATAACTTAAGAACAACGAAAATAAATTACTTTCTAGGGCCTTGAAGCTTGGTACCATACATGTCATTAAAAGCATCCAAATTACCGGGAAGATCATAAACCTGGTTCGCATAATCATCATAGTCATCATAATCTTGTTCAAACTCTTGCCTCCCACCAAAAAGATTGGCAGACTCATCAAATGGGTATAAGAAACACTTGTAATTATATTAATGTGTAGAAGTGAAGAGATAAGATATTTGTTTTGATTTTTGTATTCTTGTGTACAACACAGTGCTTACAACCTTACAGTAAATGTAATTGTGTCTTAATCTTTTCTCTTGCAGTCTTGCTTCTAACGAAGCTATATATCAAAGAGGTGAGTATGGTGCTTAAAAATGGGAAAAAAATTATAACCAACCCTCTTTTCGAAGAAATCTATTACTTTACAATGTCTATTGTTTATTAATTGTCTAACTTCAAAAAAGTATATACAAANAGATGACAACTCTTTAAACTGTTGGTTTTCAAAGGGAAATTTCAAAAACACGTACAATTCTTGTGTTGGTTCCAACTTACAATTTAAGCAGCTCTTAAAAGTAAAAACTCTTGTGTTTGGCGTACCAATGAAATATAAGATGTATATATCAATGTAACCAAACATTTCTTCTCTGGTCTGTTTTGGCATTAAAGAAATAGTAGGAATATTCTTTACACATTAAAACCCTATACCCGACTTTAAGAACACCAGCTACCTAGTAAAGTAATTTAAATTAGTAAGAATGAAAAGCTTTTTGGTAAAATAAAAAGAAAAGAAAAAAGTTAGAAACCAACTAAACCTTAACTAGCTAGTTCAATATAGCTCTTTTGTTTAAGTGGAAATGGAGATTTATGTCATACCCATCTGTGTTCTGGATTTAGGTTATTAAATCTTTATTTGGTCACCATGGTGGAGTTTATGATAGAGAGCCAAGGGGTAATGCTGGTTCTCTTTGGATCAACATCCTAAAGGTATCTCGCGAACTTGAAAAAAAGAATGTGCATCTGGAAGTTTTAATTAAGCGCAAAGTTGGGGATCGTATGGATACCAGGTTTTGGGAAGATAATTGGATTACGGTTGGTTTGCTAAAAGATCTATACCCTCGTGTTTACAATCTGGATCAAGACCCTGAGTCTATTGTTGCGAATAGGCTTGATCTTGCTCTCAATGCTCCCTTTTTGCGAAGGAACCCGAGAGGAGGAGCTGAAGAAGAACAATGGGTATCTCTTTTGAGCCTTCTTGAGACCCATGTTAGTTCTAATCAACGGGATAGGTGGATATGGACGGGTGATGGTGATGGCGTTTACTCAGTGAAATGTGGCAGAAATTTGATCGATAAATGAACCTTGTGCTCGGATACTTATGCAACTAGATGGTTAAAAGAGTTGCCAGCCAAAGTAAACATTTTTATATGGTGAATGCTTGTGAACAAGCTCCCCACGCGAATGAATTTGATATCTAGAGGTATTACTGTTCAATCTAATCAATGAGGTATTTGTGATACAGGGGATGAGACGATTAATCATTTGATGCTANTTATTTTGTTAATTAACGTTATTGTCCCGTCGACATTGTCGACGGGATAATAACTCCCCCGTAAAAATTTGTTGACCGAAAAAAGTGTGGGTCCCACGTAAGTCGACGGGGTTTGTCGACGGGATAGTCGTTCCCGACGAGGCACAGCCGACAAGAGGTAGCCGTCGTCATGTCGACGGGATAATATACGCCCGTCGACATGACGACGGGATGGCCCCGAAAATGTCGACGGGAGTGGCGTCGAATGTAGTAGTGTCAACAACCTAAAGGTATCTCGCGAACTTGAAAAAAAGAATGTGCATCTGGAAGTTTTAATTAAGCGCAAAGTTGGGGATCGTATGGATACCAGGTTTTGGGAAGATAATTGGATTACGGTTGGTTTGCTAAAAGATCTATACCCTCGTGTTTACAATCTGGATCAAGACCCTGAGTCTATTGTTGCGAATAGGCTTGATCTTGCTCTCAACGCTCCCTTTTTGCGAAGGGACCCGAGAGGAGGAGCTGAAGAAGAACAATGGGTATCTCTTTTGAGCCTTCTTGAGACCCATGTTAGTTCTAATCAACGGGATAGGTGGATATGGACGGGTGATGGTGATGGCGTTTACTCAGTGAAATGTGGCAGAAATTTGATCGATAAATGAACCTTGTGCTCGGATACTTATGCAACTAGATGGTTAAAAGAGTTGCCAACCAAAGTAAACATTTTTATATGGCGAATGCTTGTGAACAAGCTCCCCACGCGAATGAATTTGATATCTAGAGGTATTACTGTTCAATCTAATCAATGTGGTATTTGTGATACAGGGGATGAGACGATTAATCATTTGATGCTGCATTGTGATATCCCTCAGGATGTGTGGGCTCTCGTTGGTCAATGGTGGAGATTAGATTTCCCCTCCGTGTTGTCGATTAGATAGCTTTTGTCGTGGGTTGATGATTCTCGGATTCACTCTTTGGCGAAGAAAGTGTTGCATGAGTTATTGGAATGACATTTTGGAGTATCTGGATGTTTAGAAATCAGAATGTTTTCCAAGAGGAGAAACCGAAGAAGGCGATACTTTTTTATTCGATTGTTTCTACATCGTTTTTTGGTTATCTAACAGAAATAGCAAGCATAGGATTAATTGGATAGGTTTCCTTATCATGGCTTGTAATTGTTTGTTGCTAGTTTCCTGCTAGCGTTTTTGACTTTTTGGGTAATTAATATAGTCTTTAGTCCTTTGTGGTTAGGGTGATGGCTTTGCCGAAGCTCTACCCCTTTGGTCTTGTTGTTGGTAAAAAAAAACCTTAACTTGCTAGTTTGATGGATGTGAAATTGAGTTTGTGTAGTAACTGTCTGTGGGACATATTCTCTGTTGAGCTTGGTTATTTGACAATAACGTCATAGTTAATTTCCATCAATTATGGAAACATCCCTCTAAACATCCTTTTACTAACATATATGCACATTATTACCACAAAATACAGGCGAATTTCCATCAATTATGATCCGTGGGCATAAAAAGATAACTATCATCAGAACCGATATGATATGTAAAATGTTAGACACTTAAGCCGAAGACGTTCTCGTTCTTGAATCGGTTTTTCTAAGTTGTGCATGAGATTCCACTTCTTGTTGGAACATATTTACAAGCTCTCGTAGTTCAATTTATCTTACCTCAACTTCCTCTTACATTGAAGGATTTTTTAGTCCAAGGTAGAGTACGCCCATGAAAAGTAAACACTCTGATATAAGCATGTCGCAAGTCCCAACCTCCGTATCAAAAACTGCTATTTTGCCCAAAAATGAAGCAGTTTGGATTGATGCAAACACTTCAAACTGTTATCTCCTTAAAAATAAGCAATACCGTATAAGCAATCCCAACACTCTCATACAATTGCATTATCATTATTATTATTTTTTTTTTTTAATTTTGTATCTTACATGCTAAAGAAAGATCTAGCAAATTTAATATTCCTAAAACACTAGCAATATTTATTCAATTGCACTTAAAAGATCATATAATTCTACCCTAAAATTAGTTATAGAATTGTGCGCAACATCCATAATGCACACTTCTAATGGGACGGGGGGATTATATTCCTATCAAACAACATAAATATCATCAACACCTTCACATATATTATACTAAATTTGACAATTATCATTTAAAAAGTAAATATGTACTTAAGCTTTGCCCTATATTACTTTGGTAAGCTTTGAAAAATGAATCCTATTATATAGTATTAAAACTAGATATACATTAAAATATATGTCTTTTACTAATCGACTCTAGTGTATCATCATGCACGAAAATGAAGTTTAGCAATACTCACAATTAAGTAACACTAATCAAGAGCGAAAGTTAAATTTCTGCTAGGTGCAAACAACCTTTAAGTGGTCACGTCAACCTCTTGTAAAGGTAAGGGAGGGCTTGACCCGGTTTGAGTCTGTGTGACGGTGAGTTTAAGCCTCATGGATTAGTCGGCCAAAAGGTACCGAAAAAATTTCAATTTATAGGGTGTTTAGGATTGTCATCATGTAAGTTAGTTTTGGGTGTTTGAATGAAGCTGCTTATATGCTTACTTGAGAGTAAATGAGTACTTAAAAGTAAATTATTAGTAACAAAAGGCTTGCGACTATCGATCACTAAAAAGTTTAATTCTAGCTAGGCGTAACAAACCGTAAAGTGGCCACGTTAATAGTTCGAAAAGGAGGCTTTACCAAGTTTGAGTATGTTTTGTGACGGCGAACTTGTTAATTTCTCTAGAGACCATTTTACTCTTATAACCTTCACGAATGAAGACAGAAAAAGAAAAGAAGAAGCTTAATCACCTTATTAACAATGTGCATGAACTACACAAAGATAATGAAGTTGACTTTAGAAGTAAAATGCACTAAGATGAACATATGCTTAATTGAAACAAAGCGGGTTTGTCGGGTAAGGTGTCAGATTAGGTAACCAGGGTGGACCTAGGGGGTTCACGAGAACCTGATGGATATTTTTTGCCTAGTGTAAATTTTTCGTTAAAAATCAACGAACATGATCCTAAAAATTTGTGTCATGCACATACATGTCATTTTCTGTGTCCACTAATATATCAAAAGAAATACATGACTTTTTATAGCTTTAATGAAATCATAACTTGAGCGACATTCAATCTATTTGGAGTGATATTAATATATTGTAGTTCCAAAGCCTGCGAGTTAGGTGTCGCTTGTTTTTCAGAGGTTTTATATCTTCATTTGCAAATCATGTCTGCGAAAGAAGACGTATATTTAAAGTTTTCATCTTTAAGGAAGAAAACCATTTGTTATTTTGTGTTTTTGAAAGAAAATAATGAAAGCGAAATAGATCGGGTTTGTGTTGAAGAAGTGAGAAACAATGAAAGTTTATGTTTAATTTTTGAAGAGATAAGAAGTGAAAAGAAGCACTTCTATCTCAAAAAAATAAACAAAAACCTTTCGCGCCCACAGACAAAAGAAGTTAAAAGAGAGAAAAAAAATGATTCTAAAAAAAACAAACGACACCTTAGTCGGCAAGAAAGTTAGAAAAACGCGTTTCCTGGTAGTTTTGGGTAATAATTGTAAATGTGTGATAAATGGGGTCCTTAGCCCCAATAATACAATCTATATGTTCAAGAGATTTCTTGTAAAAATTGCAATTGAAACCCGGCCCTAACCCTAAGAATAAGAAAATGTCAGATGATACGCTTGTGGCGATATTGAAGGAAGAAACGAAACGGTACTTAAGCTTGTATGATTTCATAGGGGATGTTTCGGATGAATTGACGAACGAGGAGTTTCCCCTGGTAGACCCTATTTCTTATAACATCAACTGCATCATTTGGTCCTTATGTGAACTCAAAGATTCCATTCTGGACATGAGGGACATTAGAGTACGTGATGTATCCACTCTCGTCGATAACTCCAGATCCAAGATTACCAACCTACTTAACGAACTTTATGATAATGTTAAACTTTCTAAATTGACGGTTAAGCACAAGATCAAGGATTACGCTGTTGAGTTTGAGAAAGAGTCTATCGTCGCCTTCAAACGTCACTTGGTGAGTGAGTGTTATTATTGTTGGTTGTTTAGCTAGAGTGGTTTTAATATAATTTTAATTGTTCCTGATGCTTGCAGGATATTGACTTGAAATTGTTGTTAAGCTATGGCAAGGATGTGGATGATGTTCCATTAAATAAAAACACTTTAACCCTCATCTCTAAGAGTACGTAATTCAAGCATGTTTACCCCTATTTGTTTGTTTAAGCCCTCTAATTAACTAACTAGTACTAGTATTATATCAGGGTCTGATGACGACATCACTACTGAAAATAGATTTTGGTCTTTTCTGAATGTTGTATCCAGAAGCCACAAATCACCAAAGGATGAATATAAACAAGAAGAAAAAGAAGAAAACGGTATGCCTTACGAGGAATGCGTGCTTCATAATGTTTAAGTTGCTATGTTATTATATTGATCCAAAGCTGTTATGTTATTATTGTTGTGTAAGCGTGTTTCATTTATATGCTGTTTCCATTGCTAACGGTATGTTGGTGTCTGCTTCGCTCTAGTTTTAACCTCTTGTTACTTAATTTTATGCTTACTTATGCCATATATTCTCTTCTTGCATGCATGTCAATCAATTTAGATGCTCTTGTTGTGAATTCAAGTGTTTACTCAACGATTGTTGGTTAATGAAATGCAAGTATTTTTTAGATGTACATGTTCATGTGAAATATTTACACTACTATTTTGAGGATTTGCACCATGTCTTTTAGATCAACATGCATTACCTAATATTTTTCTAGATACAAGATATATACACCTCTAACATTCCTGCTTGTTACAATTGTATTTAGAAACAAGATTTGAGATCAGCATCTTTAGGTCTATAAATGGGAAGGGTGGTGACAGGTTAAAAAAGGGCAATTTATAAGTATTACCAGAGTGGATTGACCCATCAAAACATCAATGCTCGTATTGATAGTGTTGGAATTTTAAATCTATTAACACGCTAATAATTAAACATATAAGCACGAGTGCGCAACAGAAGACATAGAATTATAATGTGACGTAATTAACATAGTTCATGTCCTTTTAGCAAGCTAACAATCACAATCTTGAATATATATATATATATGCGTGTGTATAAACGTAACATGCAAAACCACTTAAAGATCAACGACTTAGATCTTCTCCACGTAAACACACACAATATGTTTTTAGCAAACGATTACGTATACTAGTACTAGTAGTGAAAAGCTTCACGATTCTCGAACAGACTAAACCTTGGAACCCTTCTTGTTGTTGTATGTTCGATTGACCAAAACCAAACAATAAACCCTTTGTGGGTTTACAAACCGATCGACCAAAAAGCAAAACCAACCAAAACCCTTTGAGGTTTTCTTGAGCACCAATTGTCCAAAAGACCAAGAACTGAAACCCTTAGAGTTGGGGTGTTCGGTCGAGGGTTATGAGTGAAAAGAGAGTAAGAACTTTTAGTTTTAGGGTTAATAATAATGTTTGTCAAGAATAATGAAACAAACATTCATTATATAGGGGTTGGGATAGCTTAGCTTGCAAGACAAGCAATCCCAATCCCACCCAAAAACTCCAGCCGATCGGCCCTATGGAAACAAGGGGGAATCCGGGATCTTCTTGCTCTTGATTTGCATTTAGGTCCCTTAACTTCTTGTCTAGCGACCGTTAAGTGTAAAATATAATATTAAGAAACTATTAATTAATATTAAACGTAGCTTTTCACTTTATAATCATTTTCCGTATTAACGTGTGTGTCCCCATGGGCTCACGTGTTTTCTAGACATACGATATTGAAATGTGTTCATATCCCAACAGATAGGTCAGTTACCAAAACATCCTTATATAAATAATACAATGTAGGTGAGGGTTCAATTGGAAAGTAAGTAGGAATAAGGATTCAAATGTTTTTTAGGTGAATATATCTCAATTGACTTGTCATTTTTAGTTTTTTTTATCTGTACCCATTTGATCCATTACATTTGAAAATATTTTCAAGGGTGGAATATATATATATTTTTTCGCAGCACCACCTTCCTCGGGAATTGTCGTCTACCACTCCAAATCAACAAAAATTAAATAATTATAAAAAAATAAAAATAAAAAACCCAACTAATTGTGGTTGTTGCTTTGTACCGGCATTATGCTACAAGTGACAATACATGCAAAGTATGTACAATCTGAGTTAAAGGGAAAAATTTTATAAACGCTATGTTCTCCTACTATTTCACGTCTTACTCGTCCTCCTAACATCAATTTTTGTGACATTTTTAAATAGATGATGTTTCGTCATCATATCCGACCTACCAAACATCCATATCCGTATACAGTAGTCATCCATTTGCTCCATCCATCAGATTGGGTGGATATCCATTAGGGACATCCGCCATCTCGACTTGTGGCCTTGTGAGCGCTATCCTTTTTTAAAACATAAAGTGATAATCACTATTTCCATAACCAAAATGATTTGGTTTTCCACTAACTAGATTATTATTGTTGTTGTTTTCCTTTAAAGATGTGACGGATGTTTATTCTGCTTACTTTGGTTATATTTTCATTTCAACAATTATTTTATCCTACAAGAAGACGACGACGACAACAACAACAACAACAAGAACCATACCCAATCCCACCTAAGCGGGGTATGGGAGAGGTAGTGTGTAGACGGTCATAACTCTATCTCAGGGTAAAAGGACTGCTTCTAGAAAAACCTCCGGTAAGATGAGATGTATCCTAGCAAAGTTAAACAATGGGCACTAACAATATGTAACACATTATTCTCTACCTCAACTCTTGCATCATGGGTATGATTGACAAGAACTAGCATATACCACTTAGTGGGGAAACAACTAACTCATAACACCTCTTGACTAATTATTTAGCAATTGCTTTTTGAAATAAGCAACTTCAAACTTGTTAATACGTAGCATGTATATGTGACCAGACAAACAATTAAGAATAAGATAACTAATCTCAAACTTTTTATGTACGTGTTATTGTACCAAAATGCAATAGAAACAGTGTTGATAAGCAATCCCATACATCCCCATATTTCTTGTGATCCAAATGTCGTCACTTTGACAATTTTGTGTGATGAAGATAATATAATCACATAATCGAAGACTCCCATATCTTATTCCAAATTAAATAATTAAACGCATAAATAAAGAAAGATACATCAGATTCATATATGTATACCTTGCCATAAGCCACATACTATATTGAATGAAGCTCGGGCTAAGAGAAACAGTTGTGATCACACACAAATGATATCAACTGCAACACTATTACTATCATCAATAGGTAGGCAAAATCAGCTTCTCGTCTCTATTACCACAAAACTTGATCAACGTGATGTTTCTCAGGGTTCTAGCCGTCACCATTAACACCAAATTTTCAGATATAGCTCCCATGATTTAGAAAAAGATCATGATTGTATAAACAGCTGGTTGATGTGCATGTAATTGTATATATGTAAGTTTCAGTTTATACATATGGTAGCTCAGATGGCACATGGCATTGTACTTTATAGACTTATAGTTTTGACACATTAACTAAAGCACAAAATATGTAACTAACTCTGAGAAGAACAAATATAACTCATTTGGTGCCAACAAAAGATTGGCATTATATTTAACATATCTTTCATATGATTAATACTTTTTCCGTTTCAAAAGTAAAAAACAAAAGATCAAAATAATAGGTAAACCCTTGGGTAAGTATGAAGCATACAAGTTGATCCGATCCATCATCGTTTCCAATTATGTAATTGAAAAGAGACATTAATTCAAAGAATCAACAAATCTTGCTCCAAGATAAGTATGATCGTTTTAGTATATTTAAATGCTTAACAGGATCGCCATAGTATTATCTTTTTTTCCTAGTATCTGTAGTCCATCCATGTTTATTTTCTCTAATATGATGTCAATATGAAATAAGATATTTCCACTTGAAAGTGGCCACAGGATACTATTTACAATTCAAAGCTAAATAATTAGCAAATTTTACATCGATATGGTGTCACAAACCTTCGCTAAATATGGATCGGGATACCATAACAAACGGTTGATGCCCCCATCAAGTAATGCAACTGGTGATGTATCATGCTCTGTTTTTGTTGTTATTTACAAGGTCTTCAACCAAGTTTTTGGTATAGCATTCCATTGATAGATTGTCCACATCCCATAGGTTACAAAACATGGAAAGAGATCCCCCCCCCCCATAGATAATGAATAGGGGCACCCTTATAACGTAGTGACCCACACCCTTATAAGGGTGCCCCTATTCATCATATATTTGGGGGGGGGGGGGGTTCTCCTTCCATGTTATTTAACTTATGAGATTTGGACCGTCTATCGACCAATGGAATGGTATGTGAAGAATTTAATTGGTTGAATACCTTGTAAATGCAGTAATTGTTAGTCGTATGTTTGTAATACGCTTGGGCCATATTTATCAAGGGTATCCCTATAGGAAGAACTATGGAAATAGGCATGTGGCCCATGTAATTTCGGGATATCATTATCCAAGATTTAGTTTCACTTTTTTGCAAAAGTTCTCCTGCATACTTCTCAATATCACCTTCTAAGAAGTTCATGCATACAATTATGATTTGTGGAAGACTTTTATAAAAACCTTGTATGAACTCTTCTAAATCTTTCACCCTCTGAGGTGGCAACCTACAATGCAACAAGAGTGAGTTAGAAAACCAGGCTACTTTATATTTCTTTGAAGTAGTACTCAAGACATACCAAAGACAATGAGTTGCTGAGGTGGAAAGAGAAGCCTCCTAAAAACGAAAACACGAGAAAGAAAATAATATTGTTAATATGAGCCGGAGAGAAACCATATTGTTAAAAATAATCGATACAACCAAAAGAAAGCTATCACAATATTACACATACTTCAGACATAGCGAATATGTTACACTATTACACATATTGGGCTCAAAAACAAAGAGTCTAGGAGATAATGGATCGAATTGGCGGCTAAGAAGAACACAGAACCGGTAGACTGGGCAACTATGGAATAAGTCAATCATTTCAGTATCACTTTACATGTCAATTTCTAGGGGTTTGTTACTGATCGATCAGTTTAATGTGAGAATCAGGAAAATATCACAGCTGGAAGGTTAAAAAATCTATGCTTATCAGTATCATGTTTTATTAATCATAGGTTCATAAAATAGAAGTTAGTCATGCATATACTGTTATCGAAGGGAAAAATTAAGTCTTTTGGTACTCTTTAGAACAGTTCGTTATAACCTGAACCCAATTTGACCGCTTATAAGTCATAGTTTTTATCGTACATCACAAACTCTAATGAGACGACATGAAAATATGATTCCTGAAAGGTGCTTCTACTCACAGAATAAGGGACGGAGCCAGAAAATTATATTAAAGGGGGCTCAAAATTTTTTTTTCCCGATAGTAACATGCAATTCCGTGTTTTAAAAGTTGGATTGAAGTTCGAATCGTTCGACACACCTTTTGAAACACGTGTACGATTCATATAAACATTGCAAAGAGTTAGAACTTTTTTTTTACGAGTAAAGAAGCAGATGATGTAAAGTTTTTTAGAAAAACAAAGATACACGGTAATAGTTTTTTTAACATATAAAAGTTATTGCACAAAAAAACATAGGTAACAATTTGATAACAGTAAACTCTTTAAAAAAAAACCTTTTAAATGTCACTAGAAGTGGGTCCCTAAACAATAAATGTTTATATTTATATTTTCTCTTTTATCTCTCCTGTATCTCATCTTCTTCCTACACCATCTACACCAATACACCATTATCATGAGATGTCACGACCTCTGTCTTTCAAACTCGCCGGAAAATAAAAAACAACGCAACCCAGATCGCTAGGTAGGTAGGCTAGCTTGACCAGTTGGGGGTGGCCGAGCACCCTCCAGCCCCCCCACTGGCTCCGTCTCTGCACAGAATAACCAAGAAATTTTGATCGAAATAGCAGTGTTCTCGCACATTTACAATTTTATATGCTATTTTGCGAAAATATTGCAAGAAAAAATGACTAACCTGTGTATATTTATGAAGATAATCTATCCCACTAGTTTTATAATGAGAAATAGAAATGCGATTCCATGAATGTGTTACGCCACATACATCTGATTCAAAGACTCGTGGTTCTCGGGTAACCTGAAAATAGAAAATGTCTTATGTTTTATCTCAAGGTATGCACAAAATATAGGTTGTATATGGGGCTGCTATGTTATAATACATGCATAATAATACTTGTAACGGAATAAAATTTACCATGGACAATAATCAGTCCTAAAAATCAGGTTTAGATTTGTTTATGTATTGCGATAGGACCTCGTACTAACAGTGTAATCTATAAAAATCTAGGTACCAAAAATAAAGTTAAGTATAAGTAAAACAGAAAAGGTATAATTTTGAAGTGAATATTAATTAGTATATTACAGTGTAATTTTTAAGTTTCATAATTATAAAGAAAAATGCAAGCATGACATCCAGTGACTTCAAAAAGCAGTTGCACAAGAGAAAATTGTCAAAAAGCAGTTATGCACTTGCAAACAGAATACAAATCACTATCCTAAATCATATGTTGCAAATCAAGTTATGGGTTGGCTTAAATTTTATACAACATACGGATAAAAGGCACAAACAATGACCATAGTCTAGATGTCTTAACTAAAGTAAACTATGCTAATGTAAACATAGTGAAAAATAGATATCATACAACATAATGCACCAACATAAGAACCTTTTAGTAATTGAAATGCAAGAAAAACATACTAGTCTTTTGAAATACTTACATCAACATCCATATGCATGGTTATGAACTTCTTGCTTTCCAACTTAAGAAGAAACAGTAAGTTCATAAGTGTGATCTAGTTTTTTATATGTTGATGAAACACACATAAGAACATAAACAAGGTTACTGTGAAATTGATATTTTGAAAAGATATGGTTGAAATTTATAGGGGTTTTTGGAAGTCATGACTCATGAGTACTTCGCTCCTTTGTCAATTAAAAAAGTAACAACTACCAAGCATTTATGTACCAAATGCTATGTGAGAGCATCGATGCTCAAGTTCCAGAAATCTCGAACCACTATTCATTTAATCTTGATAAGATGTATCAAACTATCAATGCAATTCAGCTTTTTCATTTTTGTCATTAAAGAGAAAGTAAAACGGTACAAGGCTACAAGTAGAAATTGAGTGAGTATGTAGTTATGAAGCATCATATCTTTTTCAAGCTTATTCAATGTTCAAGTTGGTTTATTATCAATGCTTTTTCAAACTCGCTTGTGTATCAAATGCAACATGCATCAATTAGTTTTCTCAAGCTTATTATGTTCAAGTTTATAAGAATTTTAGTTTCTATCAAGTAGTCACAACCATAGTTTGGAAAGACATATATCTTTTCATCACTCATTGTAGTTCCTCAACTTTTGCCAATAAAAAAACTATGAAAAAACAAAAGACAAAAATCAAAGTTTCTTTAGTTCAGTTTATATAATGGACAAGTGATGTATCAATGATTTACCCTCCCAAACCTAATATTTATTTCATTATAGAAATAGTACGAAAAAAACTTCCATTATGTCAACTTCCACTGTTTGTTTCCAACAAGTTAAAATAAACAAAAGTCTCAACATCTACAATTAACATATACGAAAACTTTGAGACTAAAGTAAATTGAAATTAAAAACAAACATTTTGGGTGATGATAGTGTGTCATTTTTTCTGTATTGAAGAATTAAATTCAGCTTTGGCTAGCTCTTCCCGATTTTATGACGAGTTAATCACATTGATAAGAGATCAGCCTAGCTAGCTAGAGCCCTGTTGCATGCATGCGCGAACCAATACACGTAAAGGTCTCGCTCTTTATATCAATTGATACGAGAGTACGTAAATGAGTAGTTTATTTAATTTATGGCCAACTACAGTACGTACTTCTTCATAGACATCAAATATACTCAACAACACTCTACCACACTTAAATTAAGAACACAATTACAGCAACCCAAATAAATGTTATGATATGAGACGTTGCTTCTTTTTTTTCTTTCCTTTGTTTCGGGCTTTATTCATCAACTCCACCTTAAATGTTTTTGACTAACTCAGTTTATTTTGATAAAATATTAATACATTGGAATGATGGAACAATTTGATTCCAAAATTCATTATAATTTTTTTTCGTACCTATAATCCTATGTAACTTATTTGATTTCACACTATAAGTCAATTTCTAGGTGTTTGTTACGTAGTTTAATGTGAGAATCAGGAAAATATTACAGCTGCAAGGTTAAAAATAGTTATCAATATCACTTTTTTTTTCTTTTTCTTTTTTCTTTTTTTTTTTAAATCATGCATATACTGTTTTCGGGGGAAAGTTAAGTCTTTTGGTACTCTTTAAAACAGTCCATAATTATAACGCAAACCAAATATCTCCCGTTATAATTAAGTCATACAGAGTAGTTTTTATCATACGTCACAAACTCTAATGAGACGTGAAAAAATGATTCCTGAAAGATGCTTCTACTCATGAAATAAATGACTAACTTGTGTATATTTATATGCTATTTTGCAAAAATATTGCAAGAAAAAAATTACTAACATGTGTATATTTACGAAGATAGTCTATCCCACTAGTGTTAACACAAAACCACCTTGGTTTAGAGATCATTGTTTGGTGGAAAATCATTTTGAGAAGCTTGCATATAAAATAGTTGAATTGCAAAGTTGGTTGAACAAATTTGGTATCCAAAGTCCAAAGAGATATATATAGAAAGGGTAGAGTTGTGGTGAAAGAGTGTTTAATGTCGAAGGTACCTAGCAAATTGAACATCCATCGGACAAAAAGTGTTGTTTATGTGTCGTAATTGGGGTGATGAGTATCCTGATAGCAATTAGAAGTCACGAGTATGAACGCTTTCAGATCGATTAAATTGGAGTGGATACCAATTAACGACCGGATAAAATCTAATTGATTCAAGTTTGTATATGGTGTTCTGTTTACAGAGCCCTTGTTTTTTCTGTGTTTTCTAAGAGAGACGTTCTCTCCTTGTTTATAGGTTCCAAACCGTCATTCAAGCGGTTAATAAAAGCAGATAACTGTAAAACAGTTATATAACGAGTTTCAAAGTTAAACGTTTTATTTGGTGAAAAAACAAATTCTAATGAATTTTTAACATAGCAATGTTATACCAAATAAAAAATTTTCCAGCTGACCTGGCAGCTCGACCCCTGCCAGGGGCGCCGCCCCTTGGACCCTGCTTCTCTCAGGGGCGTTGCCCCCGAACCCCCACCAAGGGGGCTACCGCCCCTTGGAACCCCCGTTAGTCCAGTTAATATTCATATAAGTGTCGACCCTTATATGTATATTAAACTCAATCTATTTTACACTAAAATACCAACAAAAAGGATGTACATAGCTTTTTAACATAAGAAGAAATAGTAAATACACTCCACCAAGGCACCACAGCTATTGATACATCAGATTAGGTGGTTGGATGTCTGCAACTTTCACCTTTGTAGTCATTAAGCATACATCAGATTCGTAGTTGAAGTTTGCAAATCCAAAGCATTTTGTTAAAGTAAAAGAGTTGAATGAAAAAAAAGGCAAACCAACTCTTAACTGTCATTTGTGACTTTGAGTTTGTGAAGTATGATCGTTTATGTTGTTAACAGATCAAGATCACAAAGTCGAATCAGGCTTTGATCAGGATATAGGAAATACGATTGAATGTTCTATTTCTGTTAGGAGTTTTACATTTCTAGAGAACAGTATAATATCAAAGACAACCTTATGCGACTGTTTCATGAAACTGTTTAAGTGCAAACATCATGCTAGTAGCAATAACGCAATATATCCATTAATTTCAAGTTTCAATCGGTTGATTAATGTGACTATGTTTTAAGTAGGCCAAAAAAGGGCTCAAGTTAATTAGGGCAAAAAAAAAAAAAAAAAACAATAAGAAACATGGTTACCAAAAAAAACATGGGCTTGTAGTAGGATCGCATCGTTTACGATCCCGCATGCGATCCAACAATCTTGTTCGAATTGGGATCCTACTACGACGCTGCTCGTTTTTATACGATCAGAATCCTGACAACAATAGGTTATTCTTCATTTGTTCTTTAGGAAGAAACACTTGTAATTTTTTTGGGTAAAGGGGAGTAATCCTGCACCCTGGTAAATATATTAACCAAAAAACTGTTAAGTACAATGGATATGGGTGAAGTCCCACATCTCAGCCCGTTACATAGGCTAAAAGCTTACATAACAATAGGTTATTCTTCATCTGTTCTTTAGGAAGAAACACTTGTAATTATATTAATGTGTAGAAGTGAAGAGATAAGATATTTGTTTTGATTTTGTATTCTTGTGTACAACACAGTGCTTACAGCCTTACAGTAAATGTAATTGTGCCTTAATCTTTTCTCTTGCAGTCTTGCTTCTAACGAAGCTATATATCAAAGAGGTGAGTATGGTACTTAAAAATGGGGAAAAATTATAACCAACCCTCTTTTCGAAGAAATCTATTACTTTACAATGTCTATTGTCTATTAATTGTCTAACTTCAAAAAAGTATATACAAATTAAATGACATCTGGAGTACAAGTTTTCCCAGGATTTTTTTTTTTTTTTTAAACAATGAAAAGAAGACAGTGAAAACATTATTATTGTCAATGAATTGCAGATGACAACTCTTTAAACTGTTGGTTTTCAAAGGGAAATTTCAAAAACACGTACAATTCTTGTGTTGGTTCCAACTTACAAATTTAAGCAGCTCTTAAAAGTAAACTCTTGTGTTTGGCGTACCAATGAAATATAAAATGTATATATCAATGTAACCAAACATTTCTTCTCTGGTCT
Organism: Artemisia annua; assembly: GCA_014162995.1. Taxonomy (NCBI): domain Eukaryota; kingdom Viridiplantae; phylum Streptophyta; class Magnoliopsida; order Asterales; family Asteraceae; genus Artemisia; species Artemisia annua. The sequence continues at coordinate 97,391 of LBNU01034975.1, forward strand.
GTTTTGGCATTAAAGAAATAGTAGGAATATTCTTTACACATTAAAACCCTATACCCGACTTTAAGAACACCAACTACCTAGTAAAGTAATTGAAATTAGTATGAATGAAAAGCTTTTTGGTAAAATAAAAAGAAAAGAAAAAAGTTATAAACCAACTAAACCTTAACTAGCTAATGATAAAAACAAGGATGTGGATGCTGGTAGTTCCATGGAAGTTAATGCGGAGGAGTCTAGTAAGACAGCTAGTAAAATAGAAGTTAATAAGGATGAGTCTAATAAGACAGGTAATACAATGGAAGTTAATGAGGAAGAGTCTAGTAAGGGTTCTACGCCTATTGTTGAGAAAATTGGTAAGCTTGAAAAGCTACTTATTGATGGTATAGCAACTCTTGTGGATGATGATGGTCATCCTATCCCGTCGACCTCTGCCACTAAGAGGGTTAACCCATTTTCAAAGGTGGGAGAAATTGTGGTGTCTGATTCTGAAGACGAGTTGGTTGCCAACCCATTTGATGAGTCTGCTAATCTTTTCGGTGGGGGGCAAGAGTTTGAACAAGACTACGATGACTACGATGATTATGCGAACAAGGTGTATGATCTTCCCGGTAATTTGGATGCTTTTAATGCCATGTATGGTACCAAGCTTCAAGGCCTTAGGAAGTAATTTATTTCGTTGTTCTTATGTTATCATTAGAGTTGTGGTTTGATTTCTAGTTTTTAGAAATTAGGAAGTATCTTGTTATGTAAGCTTTTAGCCTATGTAACAGGCTGAGATGTGGGACTTCACCCATATACATTGTACTTAAAAGTTTTTTGGCTAATATATTTACCAGGGTGCAGGATTACTCCCCTTTACCCAAAAAAATAGAGCTCTTTTGTTTAAGTGGAATTGTGGAAATGGAGATTTATGTCATACCCATCTGTGTTCTGGATTTTGGTTATTAAATCTTTATTTGGTCACCATGGTGGAGTTTATGATAGAGAGTCAAGGGGTAATATGCTGGTTCTCTTTGGATCAACATCCTAAAGGTATCTCGCGAACTTGAAAAAAAGAATGTGCATCTGGAAGTTTTAATTAAGCGCAAAGTTGGGGATCGTATGGATACCAGGTTTTGGGAAGATAATTGGATTACGGTTGGTTTGCTAAAAGATCTATACCCTCGTATTTACAATCTGGATCAAGACCCTGAGTCTATTGTTGTGAATAGGCTTGATCTTGCTCTCAATGCTCCCTTTTTGCGAAGGAACCCGAGAGGAGGAGCTCAAGAAGAACAATGGGTATCTCTTTTGAGCCTTCTCGAGACCCATGTTAGTTCTAATCAACGGGAAATTTTTTTTTTTTTTAAAATCATGCATATACTGTTTTCGGGGGAAAGTTAAGTCTTTTGGTACTCTTTAAAACAGTCCATAATTATAACGCAAACCAAATATCTCCCGTTATAATTAAGTCATACAGAGTAGTTTTTATCATACGTCACAAACTCTAATGAGACGTGAAAAAATGATTCCTGAAAGATGCTTCTACTCATGAAATAAATGACTAACTTGTGTATATTTATATGCTATTTTGCGAAAATATTGCAAGAAAAAAATTACTAACATGTGTATATTTACGAAGATAGTCTATCCCACTAGTGTTAACACAAAACCACCTTGGTTTAGAGATCATTGTTTGGTGGAAAATCATTTTGAGAAGCTTGCATATAAAATAGTTGAATTGCAAAGTTGGTTGAACAAATTTGGTCACCAAAGTCCAAAGAGATATTATATATAGAAAGGGTAGAGTTGTGGTGAAAGAGTGTTTAATGTCGAAGGTACCTAGCAAACTGAACATCCATCGGACAAAAAGGATGTACATAGCTTTTAAACATAAGAAGAAATAGTAAATACACTCCACCAAGGCACCACAGCTATTGATACATCAGATTAGGTGGTTGGATGTCTGCAACTTTCACCTTTGTAGTCATTAAGCATACATCAGATTGGTAGTTGAAGTTTGCAAATCCAAAGCATTTTGTTAAAGTAAAAGAGTTGTAATGAAAAAAAGGCAAACCAACTCTTAACTGTCATTTGTGACTTTGAGTTTGTGAAGTATGATCGTTTATGTTGTTAACAGATCAAGATCGCAAAGTCGAATCAGGCTTTGATCAGGATATAGGAAATACGACTGAATGTTCTATTTCTGTTAGGAGTTTTACATTTTTAGAGAACAGTATAATATCAAACACAACCTTATGCGACTGTTTCATGAAACTGTTTAAGTGCAAACATCATGCTAGTAGCAATAACGCAATATATCCATTAATTTCAAGTTTCAATCGGTTGATTAATGTGACTATGTTTTAAGTAGGCCAAAAAAGGGCTCAAGTTAATTAGGGAAAAAAAAAAAAAAAAAAAAAAAACAATAAGAAAAATGGTTACCAAAAAAAAACATGGGCTTGTAGTAGGATCGCATCATTTACGATCCCGCATGCGATCCTACAATCTTGTTCGAATTGGGATCCTACTACGACGCTGCTCGTTTTTATACGATCTGGATCCTGACAACAATAGGTTATTCTTCATCTGTTCTTTAGGAAGAAACACTTGTAATTATATTAATGTGTAGAAGTGAAGAGATAAGATATTTGTTTTGATTTTGTATTCTTGTGTACAACACAGTGCTTACAGCCTTACTGTAAATGTAATTGTGCCTTAATCTTTTCTCTTGCAGTCTTGCTTCTAACGAAGCTATATATCAAAGAGGTGAGTATGGTGCTTAAAAATGGGAAAAAAAATTATAACCAACCCTCTTTTCGAAGAAATCTATTACTTTACAATGTCTATTGTCTATTAATTCTCTAACTTCAAAAAAGTATATACAAATTAAATGACATCTGGAGTACAAGTTTTCCCAGGATTTTTTTTTTTTTTTTTTTTTTTTTTAAACAATGAAAAGAAGACAGTGAAAACATTATTGTCAATGAATTGCAGATGACAACTCTTTAAACTGTTGGTTTTCTAAGGGAAATTGCAAAAACACGAACAATTCTTGTGTTGGTTCCAACTTACAAATTTAAGCAGCTCTTAAAAGTAAAAACTCTTGTGTTTGGCGTACCAATGAAATATAAGATGTATAAATCAATGTAACCAAACATTTCTTCTGTGGTCTGTTTTGGCATTAAAGAAATAGTAGGAATATTCTTTACACATTAAAACCCTATACCCGACTTTAAGAACACCAACTACCTAGTAAAGTAATTGAAACTAGTATGAATAAAAAGCTTTTTGGTAAAATAAAAAGAAAAGAAAAAAGTTAGAAACCAACTAAACCTTAACTAGCTAGTTCAATAGAGCTCTTTTGTTTAAGTGGAATTGTGGAAATGGAGATTTATGTCATACCCATCTGTGTTCTGGATTTTGGTTATTAAATCTTTATTTGGTCACCATGGTGGAGTTTATGATAGAATGCCAAGGGGTAATGCTGGTTCTCTTTGGATCAACATCCTAAAGGTATCTCGCGAACTTGAAAAAAAGAATGTGCATCTGGAAGTTTTAATTAAGCGCAAAGTTGGGGATCGTATGGATACCAGGTTTTGGGAAGATAATTGGATTACGGTTGGTTTGCTAAAAGATCTATACCCTCGTGTTTACAATCTGGATCAAGACCCTGAGTCTATTGTTGCGAATAGGCTTGATCTTGCTCTCAATGCTCCCTTTTTGCGAAGGAACCCGAGAGGAGGAGCTCAAGAAGAACAATGGGTATCTCTTTTGAGCCTTCTCGAGACCCATGTTAGTTCTAATCAACGGGAAAGGTGGATATGGACGGGTGATGGTGATGGCGTTTACTCAGTGAAATGTGGCAGAAATTTGATCGATAAATGAACCTTGTGCTCGGATACTTATGCAACTAGATGGTTAAAATAGTTGCCAGCCAAAGTATACATTTTTATATGGCGAATGCTTGTGAACAAGCTCCCCATGCGAATGAATTTGATATCTAGAGGTATTACTGTTCAATATAATCAATGTGGTATTTGTGATACAGGGGATGAGACGATTAATCATTTGATGCTGCATTGTGATATCCCTCAGGATGTGTGGGCTCTCGTTGGTCAATGGTGGAGATTAGATTTCCCATCCGTGTTGTCGATTAGAGAGCTTTTGTCGTGGGTTGATGATTCTCGGATTCACTCTTTGGCGAAGAAAGTGTTGCATGTAGTTATTGGAACGACATTTTGGAGTATCTGGATGTTTAGAAATCAGAATGTTTTCCAAGAGGAGAAACCGAAGAAGGCGATACTTTTTTATTCGATTGTTTCTACATCTTTTTTTGGTTATCTAATAGAAATAGCAAGCATAGGATTAATTGGATAGGTTTCCTTCAAGATCCTATCATGGCTTGTAATTGTTTGTTGCTAGTTTCCTGCTAGCGTTTTTGACTTTTTGGGTAATTAATATAGTCTTTAGTCCTTTTGTGGTTAGGGTGATGGCTTTGCCGAAGCTCTACCCTTTTGGTCTTGTTGTTGGTCAAAAAAAACCTTAACTAGCTAGTTTGATGGATGTGAAATCGAGTTGGTGTAGTAACTGTCTGTGGGATATATTCTCTCTTTCTTTGTTACTATGATAACAGCTGAGCTTGGTTATTTGACAATAACGTCATAGTTAATTTCCATCAATTATGGAAACATCCCTCTAAACATCCTTTTACTAACATATATGCACATTATTACCACAAAATACAAGCGAATTTCCATCAATTATGATCCGTGGGCATAAAAAGATAACTATCATCAGAACCGATATGATATGTAAAATGTTAGACACTTGAGCCGAAGACGTTCTCGTTCTTGAATCGGTTTTTCTAAGTTGTGCATGAGATTCCACTTCTTGTTGGAACATATTTACAAGCTATCTTAGTTCAATTTATCTTACCTCAACTTCCTCTTACATTGAAGGATTTTTTAGTCCAAGGTAGAGTATGCCCATGAAAATTAAACTCATTCCTAAAAGGACGAGGATACATGTCAATAAAAGAAATATGTGTGGTGAATTTTCTGAACCAGGAATTCCGTCCATGTTTATCCCAAAGAGACCGGTGATGATTGAAAGAACAAGCCCACAACCACCAAAGACTCCTAATTATGTGGCACGCGCAAACTTTTGTCCTGTAAGTTGTTCAGAAGGGAGGGTGTTAGTTCACAGAAATAGTTCGGCTAAAACAACACAAACATAACATCTTATTTCGAGGTGGCAATTCTGACTAATTTATTTAAAGGTTTTTTTACTTTTCATATAACACCCACTTACTCTTTCATGTGTCCCGTTTTATGATTGTACTTTCTGTTGTACGCTTGAACATAAAAAAGATGGTTTTGTGCCTGTTTGGGTCATTTCAGAATATTTTATGTGCTTCAATGCCGCCAGCCCGCCACCCAGTTTTGAGTTTTGACCCACACTTAAAGATAACTCTTTTTTAACCGTTACCGGACCCACATATTTTACCACCTCTAGTAGCTAGCTACTGCAACAATTAATAGAAACAAAGAAGTAATATGCACTTGATTTTGTAAATGCATTTGCAACAAAATGACACATGTGACCAGGCCTGGACAGTACTTTGCATAACATCTTGAATTGCAGTGAACTTATCTTTTAAACATTTTTACGAAAACACCAATTTGGTAAAATTTTGTAAGCATAACAACTATATTTTTTTACCATCCATAGGTTTGGCATCAATATCACTCTTTGCGACTCTCGCTCTAATCACAAAATGTGGATCCACTCTTGCACCCCAATAAATAAGGAGCATAAATTTTCGCCGTTAATAATTCGTCGCAGTTATGCGCAAATAGTTGGCTAGTTTCTTTTGAACAAAAATAGTCGGTAAATATTGAATCGAATTTTTTGGCATATTGAAAAATGATTTGTATGCCTAAGTCTTAGACATAAAATTAGACCTAAAGATGTGATTGATGCATTTGATTTTTTTTTTAACAGATGCATTTGAAAAATTCATTGGTAAGAAATGATGAAAGAAAAAATGTGTATTACACTTGTCAAAAAATGAATGGTGAAAGTCTCATTCTTAGTTTTAAATATCACAGCTTTCTTATCAACCTCATTTTAATGACAATTTGTATATTAAGAGCACCCGGTGCAGGCTCGTTGTCAAGCCTCGTCATCCTATGTGGATGTCTAGGCGAGCTCGCCACCACACCACGACAACTCGCCGTTTCTCGACGTTGGGAAGGTCTTCGTGGCCACAACGAGGAAATGATCTGACAAAATGGCAGCAAAAGGTGTACGTTGGAGTGTATATTTCTTTGTTTTATAATTGTGTCAATTGTTATGTATTTCTTCTTCTCTTTTTTTTTTTTTTTTTTTTTTTCTATCCCAGATCTGATTTTCAAATGTGTGTGTGTGGTGTGTGTACAGCCAACAAGAGGAAGAAGAGAATAGGGTGTTCTTTTTCTTATTATTTTTTTTGTTTTTTTTCTTTTTCTTTTGTTAACTTTGAGCTTAAGTGGGCTTAATTCAAAGTTTTATTGAGTGGGCTTAATTCAAAGTTTGTTTAGATAAATTTGTTTTTTGTTTCATGATTTTTTTTTTATTTTTTTGGTTAAATGGTTATTTTGTAAGTTAAAATAAATGTCATTTGTATTTTAATAAAATGAATGTAATTTATATGGATAAATAAAAAATAAATAAAAGTGTAAGTGGTTGGCCCGATAAAGAGGTTGATGTTAGTTGTTTAGTGAGAAGGGGTTAATTGTGAATGGTGTTTTAGGTGATGTGAAACACGTGGGCCCAAATGAAGAGTTCTACACCTTGTGCTCTAAAGCCATTTATAATTTGTATATATTTTCTTCGTTGACTATTTTCCGCATATTTTGTTCCTAGTTAGTCATAGTTAACTATTTCATTTTCCAAAGAACCTTGATATATAGGCCTAATAAAGGGGCCTAATGGTGGACCTAAGGCTTTAAATACTTGTACAGTGCATGCACTGTACAAGTATTTAAAGCCTTAGGTCCACCATTAGGCCCCTTTATTAGGTCCACCAAACATATTCCTTTTCGTAATACCTCGGTAAAACTGAAAACCCTTGGATAAACTGATTTCCTCGAAACTTAACCAAAACCAACACAAAATGTGCCATAATATTTAATAGTTTATAGTTCCAAAATTATTAGGGACAATGAGTTCTTGGATTATGCTTTTCAGATTCACCAACAAGTCCTTCCATGTTCTATATAAGATTAACGTCCCATTCTTACATTTNCGTTGGGAAGGTCTTCGTGGCCACAACGAGGAAATGATCTGACAAAATGGCAGCAAAAGGTGTATGTTGGAGTGTATATTTCTTTGTTTTGTAATTGTGTCAATTGTTATGTATTTCTTCTTCTTTTTTTTTTTCTTTTTTTTTTCTATCCCAGATCTGATTTTCAAATGTGTGTGTGTGGTGTGTGTACAGCCAACAAGAGGAAGAAGAGAATAGGGTGTTCTTTTTTTTATTGTTTTTTTTTTTCTTTTTTTTTTTCTTTTTCTTTTGTTAACTTTGAGCTTAAGTGGGCTTAATTCAAAGTTTTATTGAGTGGGCTTAATTCAAAGTTTGTTTAGATAAATTTGTTTTTTGTTTCATGATTTTTTTTTTTTTTTTTGGTTAAATGGTTATTTTGTAACTTAAAATAAATGTCATTTGTATTTTAATAAAATGAATGTAATTTATATGGAAATAAATAAATAAAATAAAAGTGTAAGTGGTTGGCTCAAATAAAGAGGTTGATGTTAGTTGTTTAGTGAGAAGAGGTTAATTGTGAATGGGTGTTTTGGGTGATGTGAAACACGTGGGGCCCAAATGAAGAGTTCTACACCTTGAGCTCAAAAGCCATTTATAATTTGTATATATTTTCTTCGTTGACTATTTTCCGCATATTTTGTTCCTAGTTAGTCATAGTTAACTATTTCATTTTCCAAATACCTCGGTAAAACTGAAAACCCTTGGAAAAACTGATTTCCTCGAAACTTAACCAAAACCAACACAAAATGTGCCATAATATTTAATAGTTTATAGTTCCAAAATTATTAGGGACAATGAGTTCTTGGATTATGCTTTTCAGATTCACCAACAAGTCCTTCCATGTTCTATATAAGATTAACGTCCCATTCTTACATTTCACATAAAATAATTAATCTGCTTTCGATTGGGCTGGCTGAGATGGAGCGACTAGGATATGATGAACTCACTTACATTTTCAGCAAAGTTACTGATGCGGATGACCGAAGATCCTTCTCTCAAGTTTCTAAGCATAACTTGAGAGTTGCATGCATTCGACTACTCAAATTAAAAATATTGTCGTTTCCTTATATGCTATATATGAAAATTCTTCCCGCATCCATAAATCTAGTTTCCCTTGAGTGTGGTACACATATTTCTAATACCTACATGGAACTCCTGGCCCAATCATGCTCCAACCTTAAGTACCTCAAGCTCAGTTCAGATTCCGAAGATCTTTTTCATACGAGGTTTGATTTTGATGATGATGGCTTATGTGCTATCGCGAATGGTTGCACTCATTTGTGTGAAGTGGATTTAAGTTGGAGGTTAGGTGTTGGGGATGTAGGAGTTGTTGCAATTGTAAGATCATCCAGAAATACTTTAACAAGTTTAAATTTGTGTGGTTGTGTTAATGTCACAAACGAATCACTCAAAGCTATTGGAGAATCTAGTTGTTTAAAAAGTTTGAATTTGCAAGGTTGTCATTTGATCACAGACTGGGGTTTAGAGTACTATTTGGCAGGTATGTATGGGAATTTGAGGACATGTTTGCAGGAACTTGTTTTGGCCGAATGTGATAACATTAGCGATCATGGTGTTACCTGCTTACAAAAACTTGGTTGTCTAACTTATCTAAATTTGTCTAAATGTGGGGTTGAGGTGACAGACTGGGGGGTTTTAGCCGTATCTAAACTCCAAGACATTAAGAAATTGGATTTATCGTGGTTAAAATATGTTACTAGCGATTCATTGTACCATATTGCTAGAGACTGTTGGAAGTTAAAAGAGATTAATTTATCGGGTTGCAAAGGTGTAACAAGTGAAGTCTTAAGTGATTTTGGTTATTATTCGCCAGTGGAAAAAATGGAACTGTTTTCGTGTCACAGTTTTTCTTGGGATGATGTGTACGAACTCGCTTTTTGGGGCAAAAACTTGAAATATCTTGGGCTAAGTAGAAGAATACAGATGCGCAGGCCAGAGGCAATTTTCGATATGTTTTATTCAGCCTACTGCCACATAGATTGGGAAGGATGAAAAGCTAGAATTTTGATGTATTCATATAAGCAAAGAGAGTATCGGCATTATGCACTTGATGACTTGAATATTATACTAATGAGGTGGTAATTCTTTCGGTGTATACCGATAAAAAGAAATTTCTTCTGTGTATAAATCACCTTCTATCACTACAAGAAAATCAGCCTTTTGTGACGAAAATAGTTTGGTCACTAACAATGCAAAAAGTCGTCACAAAGCTGTTTAGTGACCAAACCCGAGTCGTCACCAGTCGTCACTATAGCTCCGTCACTAAGTCAATTAGAGACGAAACTTTACGTCGTCACTAATCGGTGACGAGATAAGTGGTCACTCTTTAACCCTGTTAGTGACGAAAAAAATCGTCACAATGCTCATAGTGACGAAAAAATCGTCACTGTTTTTTGCTATTAGAGACCAAATAGGTGGTCACTAAAATGAGCATATAACCAAAAAAAAAATATGTACCAATTTTCAATATACAAATGAACTAAAATCTATATATATGTAGCAACGCAAATTTAACATACTAACATCGTTCACAAAACCCAAATGCGTGGTCGAAATCCAAGCAGACAAGTTTTTCATAGTTCATAATGAGTTGTACTAGGGGTACAACTAACTGGCTATATGATACTTGAACATATAAATATAAACTTTGTGTTAAAACAACAAAAGACGCTTACTAACAAGCCTTCTTAAGGTGCCAATTACTTTGCAGTCTCAACAGCTTCATCACTAAAATCTAGAAGTTAAATTTCAATTAGGACATGATTGCAAATTTATATGACAGATATGCCAAAATGATACTGTATTATATGATACTTGAACATATAAATAATAATACCAGTTGTGTCTTGGTTTTTAGCATATTGCCAGTGTATAGTGAATCCTAAAATGCCAGACTTGTTATTTACAACCGTCGCATGTTATTCTCAAGATATATGTCGTCTTGATCTCTTAGTTAATTTCATTTTGTTAAGAATTAAGTTCCAAAACAATTCGATGCTCCATATTAGGATGTGATAGCAAAATAAAATATAACAGCCATGAATCAAAATGGGTGGGAACAGTTTGCAAGAAAATCACATAAACATAAACAATTTGAACAGTGATTTAATCGAACCTTGCCACGAGAGCAGGAAAACCCAATAGATAGCTGGTAGTGAGGACAGATTGCATTCCAGATGGATTAATATTAAATGGGATATATTGCTCGACTTCTGTTACAGGGGAGTCTTCTCTGTCCATACAATAAAATCAGCAAATTAGTAAGCAGTAGTATTCAAGTCAAAGATATGAATCCCATAAAAGTAGTAGCTTGACAACTCTCTAAAAGCTTGGTGAGGAACAGAACGATGCACCATTACTGGTAAGGATAATTATAAACATAGGGAAATGGTTTAAAGGAGTCGAAAGTGGCGTTTATTTTCAATCCATTTACTTGTAAATGGGTTTATTTGGGTAGTGATATTTTTTACAGAGAATAACAAACAAACATACTAAAGAGATGCTAGACTGTCTACACGTGAAGACTAAAGTTCCGGTCACATGAAATTTCACTCTACTAGCCTATTTCCGATGAATATACCGGCGTGTGCACTTTTGCTATATGGTCTAAAAGCCATAACGACAATAAGAAAACCCATTAGAGAGTAAATACTATACAAACATAACCCATTATAGAAAAACCAATCCATGATAGCATCTTTACAAGTTACGAAAAATGATAGATCATGATACCTGTAAGATAGTAGGCAGAACTACATGTATTTGGGTGCAGAAGCTTGATTTGAACGGTGACTCCTCCCAAATTGCTGAATTGCACGACCAGCACTCCAAGGTAGTTCTGAAATTACGTGGACCCTTCTTTTCTGGTACAAAGCATTATACAAATAACAACATTTAATTACAATCACAGTTAAAATGCTCTATATGTTTCAAGAATCAAGAACAGTACCTACACAATAAAGCATCCAGGCGCTAACCGTTAAAGATATAGCATAACCCAAGTTGACACGTTCACAAGTAACTACGGTAAGACTGCTACTTTTTAGATAGAGCAACATTGAGGAGCTTACCAGTAGTACAACTGCTGGCATAGAGTTGGACAACAACCTGTATTGCAACATACACAGCACGAACATTAAATGTCTCGAACAATTTTAGTGAGATTCAAACCATGTATTTTAAAGTTTTGACAAAATAAAAAGTTTTCACAGGAAGCATACATACCTCATTCCTAAGTTTAACTCCCATTCGTTGAGCAACTGTTGCATCAACTCTTCAAGGTTGCGTACATACGATCAGCAAGAAATTGGAAATTGACCAACGACTTGAAAATAATTAAACCAAAAAGTATTTCTAATCTCAACAATGGTCTCACTATATTGGGATGTTGGAACATTACGAGCAGCTAGAAATGTATAAAAAGGCTACCATGCGTATTCCTCAATATATGGTTCTCCTAAAAGCTAAATTTATTACCTTAAAACAAGGAGGCTCCTATTGTTAAAAGTGAATACCCAGCTATGTAACATATACGAGTTTGCCAAACCATATGGAAATCTACCTTATGAGGTGCATAAAAATCATTGATATTTCCCTGATCACATAAAAGAGTAAAGATTAAGCTAATAAGAAAAATACCTTGTTCTCGTCATATAACATATTTATAGTTGGTCATAGAGCACGTATGTGGAAGGTAGCTCAGACAGCCATTTGTGTCATTAGCTTTAATCAGACGTCTTGGGTATCATTTCAAAGCTCTCAGCAAACATTGCAATAGCATACGGATCTAATCTGCAAAACGAATATAAAAGATAGAACAGAAGTTAAATAAATTTGATTTAATCTAAAAAATATTAAACTTTTCCATGCTTGGATCAGGATTGGTCTAAGATAAACCAGCTGGCATCACTATGACAATACAAGTAAATGAAGAAGTAATTATGTCAAGAAAGTAAATGATACCCTGTATCTGTGAAAGAGAATTCCTTCAACTTTCTGGCCAACTCAATCTCAGTGGTTGCAGCTCTGGATACAATCCTACTGTCCCGGCATAATGCCTGAAAGAACAAAAATAAATAATTACTGCTACACTTAATGTCTTTTTACCCAATGATTTATGCTACCGAGAAAGTCAAATGATTATTTTATATTAGAGGTGGCAAAATGGACCGATAGCTGGCTGCGTATCAGGCCGATCACTCGATATATTATGTTGGCAGAAAATCATGACAATATAGTAACCAGGTATATTATTAGTCAGATAAGCTCCATAAGTAGATATATGTGATGGTTTAGTATGTTTGATTAGATAAAGTAGGTCATTATGCAGAGATGACTGTCCCTCATGAAAGCAAGCTGATAGTGTATTTTGTTCCTATTTTCGTTAATTCAATAAATCATTTGGCTCCATCAGAAGGTAGTAAAAAGGGCGAAGAGCAAACCTTTGGAGCACCACTAACTGTTACAACAGGAAGTGCAGAACAAAGGGCAGCTCCTTGGCCACGATGGTCATCAGCTGAAACAACATATGCAATCGGTCAAACGGAAAAAAGCTGACAATACAAGAGCACTCCTTTTGGTGGACGAATCCCTAATAATTAACATTGCTCTTCATTAGCCATCGGAAAAACTATAGCCTCAACTAGCTACTGTATATGTCATATAGATAACAGTATAATAATAAATTGCAGTGAATCAGAAAAATGACATCAGTCTGTGCAGCAGCTTGAAGTTATTTTATATAGCCGAAGATAACTTACTTTTTTTCATGGCCTCTAATGTCATTATAATCTTCGGTTAGTTTTTCATCAACCTCCATGGCCTTGACTCGGGAATCATACTCAGATGGTAATGTATCCAATATCAACTTACTATCCTTTCTTACTCCAACCAAAATCAGCAGGCTTCAGCTGATCCGAGTCTACTAGACCAAACAGGCGCAAGAAAATCGTCTGCAAATGTTACAGATGTGAAAGCATATTAGTAACAACTTCCGGCTAGAAAGGCAGGAGACTATAATGTTTCTACAACTATCAACCATCTCACTTAACGGTGACATTAAAAATCCGAACAAAACTCTGGCCTAATTGTACCTAAAACTACCATGATCCGGTCAACAACTACTCTTTTAATTGAGGCATTTCATCAAACACTTGTCTTACAAGTTACAACTACCAATTTTTCCATTGAGGCATTTCATCAAACACTTGTCTTACAACTACTAATCTGTTCATTACATCTCACACTCATTGGAGACTGTAGTAACTCTATATATAAAATCAAATCAAACACTGAAGCATATTAAATTTATATAATGTGTATATCTCTAATCAGTATGTTACCTTAATAGCAAACTTTCGATTGCTTGTTGATCGATCGTCGATATCGTTGAGTGAACGCTGATCGCAATCGATTAGGAATGGATTCGAGTTGAAGTCGATTGAAAAAATTAGGGCACCAATTTTGAGCAAAATATTGGAACAAAGTATGGAGAAATTTATACTTTTGATCTAAATTCACAAAGGCATGTGTTATTTGATGATAAGAAATAAGAGATTGGGCGGGATCATGGAATTTAAGGGAAAGTTTCAACAAGCAATGTGAAAGTTTGAAATTAATCCTTTAAGTTAAAAAATAATATGATTTTTTTTCTTGTTATTTAAGTTATTTTTCAACAAGTTACTTTTTTACATGTTTGATATTTAAGTTATTTTTATTTTATTTTTACATATAATAAAAAATAATTTCGTTTGAAACTTTATGTTTAAAACATTATGTTCATGAAGAGAATGGCATTAATGAAAGTTAAAATTTGTAATTTTGCATATTTCTTTATAGCACAAGTATTTTATTCGTAACATATGATAGTATTTTTATTTTATTTTTACATATAATAAAAAATAATTTCGTTTGAAACTTTATGTTTAAAACATTATGTTCATGAAGAGAATGGCATTAATGAAAGTTAAAATTTGTAATTTTGCATATTTCTTTATAGCACAAGTATTTTATTCGTAACATATGATAGTGTTTACAATTTTTGGATAGATGTACGAATACGCAAGTTTTAGTACGTGTATATCTAATTGCCCTTATTACTAATCATTTTATAAATTAGCATGTGAAATAGTGACCAAATATTTCGTCACTATTGTTTAATGACCAAATTTCTCGTCACTATTCTATATCAAAAATACCTTGCATATAATTTAATGACTACACAGTGATCACTTATAAGTTTCGTCACTGATTTTTTACCAATGACCAAAAATAATGACCATAAATTATATCGTCACTATTTTCATCTAAATAGTGACCAATAAAAAATGTCGTCACTAAATTCTCGTCACTAAAGCCACTTTTTCTTGTAGTGTATGCACAATTAAAACAAACCAATTAATTCATTACAAGAGTTTCTTCATGGATGTGTTAATCATGAAACCAGTAAACAAGCGTTTTATATATGTCTCAAATGTTATAAATCCGATTGTCAATATTCAAATACTGGATAATGTCCATACAAGATTACAATTCTTAATTATCTTATCTCATCTCACTTATATTATAAAAATCTCACTTGTATATTATCACTAATCACTATCCTATATATAGTATCATAATTGCAAACCAAGATATGAGTTTGCTTGAAGTTTTGACAAATATATAACATCCAAAATTAAAAGGCATATACATTTAGGGCTGAGCTTTTTCGACCGAATACCGCCACCCGACACCGCCCGACACCGACCGATCTACACTCGGGCCGGGAGGCGGTTTGATTTTTCTGGCTAAGCGGGATCGGGATCGGGTCGGGAATCGGGATTACCCGACAAAACACAAAGTCGACCATTTTCCCGACCGCCACCCGACACCGACCGATCTACACTCGGGTCGGGAGTCGGTTTGATTTTTCCGGCTAATCGGAATCGGGATATGTAACACCCCCAAAATTCGTATACAGCGGAAGACTTACAAGCTTTCGGGGTGCTACGGGTTGGTATGCATCACAAGTCATAAAGGAACGAAATAAAGTAAACTTGAGTAAAATAGAACCATTCATAGGTTTTTTAAAGTTTACATTCATCCCATAAATTCATAGTAAGGCCCAAAATAAGTTTAAAACGTAGATCCCCAACAAAATATCAGAGTTTGAGATAGATCCTTTAAACCAATACGCCATGCCCGGCCTTCCAATCCATTGCATCCAAGCATCACTTAATTACCTGAGAAAACGCGCTAAAAGTCAGCTTTCGCTGGTGAGATCATAGGTTTAAACAGCATTAAACATAGTGGACTTATTTGCTAAAACCCTTGCTACGCTAGACTAGCTCTAATACAAAGTACGGATAACCTCCGTTCCAACATGATCATACGGATAACCTCCTGTTAATACAAATATCGTCCTAAAAACGTTATTTATATTTTACGATCTTTTATCNCCTGCTTACAAAAACTTGGTTGTCTAACTTATCTAAATTTGTCTAAATGTGGGGTTGAGGTGACAGACTCGGGGGTTTTAGCCGTATCTAAACTCCAAGACATTAAGAAATTGGATTTATCGTGGTTAAAATATGTTACTAGCGATTCATTGTACCATATTGCTAGAGACTGTTGGAAGTTAAAAGAGATTAATTTATCGGGTTGCAAAGGAGTAACAAGTGAAGTCTTAAGTGATTTTGGTTATTATTCGCCAGTGGAAAAAATGGAACTGTTTTCGTGTCACAGTTTTTCTTGGGATGATGTGTACGAACTCGCTTTTTGGGGCAAAAACTTGAATTATCTTGGGCTAAGTAGAAGAATACAGATGCGCAGGCTAGAGGCAATTTTTGATATGTTTTATTCAGCCTACTGCCACATAGATTGGGAAGGATGAAAAGCTAGAATTTTGATGCATTCATATAAGCAAAGAGAGTATCGGCATTATGCACTTGATGACTTGAATATTATACTAATGAGGTGGTAATTCTTTCGGTGTATACCGATAAAAAGAAATTTCTTCTGTGTATAAATCACCTTCTATGCACAATTATAACAAACCAATTAATTCATTACATGAGTTTCTTCATGGATGTGTTAATCATGAAACCAGTAAACAAGCGTTTTATATATGTCTCAAATGTTATAAATCCGATTGTCAATATTCAAATACTAGATAATGTCCATACAAGATTACAATTCTTAATTATCTTATCTCATCTCACTTATATTATAAAAATCTCACTTATATATTATCACTAATCACTATCCTATATATAGTATCATAATTGCAAACCAAGATATGAGTTTGCTTGAAGTTTTGACAAATATATAACATCCAAAATTAAAAGGCATATACATTTAGGGCTGAGCTTTTCCGACCGAATACCGCCACCCGACACCGACCGACACCGACCGATCTACACTCGGGTCGGGAGGCGGTTTGATTTTTCTGGCTAATCGGGATTGGGATCGGGTCGGGAATCGGGATTACCCGACAAAACACAAAGTCGACCATTGTCCCGACCGCCACCCGACACCGCCCGACACCGACCGATCTACATTCAGGTCGGGAGTCGGTTTGATTTGTCCGGCTAATCGGAATCGGGATATGTAACAACCCCAAAATTCGTATACAGCGGAAGACTTACAAGCTTTCGGGGTACTACGGGTTGGTATGCATCACAAGTCATAAAGGAACGAAATAAATTAAACTTAAGTAAAATAGAACCATTCATAGGTTTTTTAAAGTTTACATTCATCCCATAAATTCAGAGTAAGGCCCAAAATAAGTTTAAAACGTAGGTCCCCAACAAAATATCAGAGTTTGAACCAATACGCCATGCCCAGCCTTCCAATCCATTGCATCCAAGCATCACTTAATTACCTGAGAAAACGCGCTAAAAGTCAGCTTTCGCTGGTGAGATCATAGGTTTAAACAGCATTAAACATAGTGCATGGACTTATTTGCTAAAACCCTTGCTACGCTAGACTAGCTCTAATACAAACTACGGATAACCTCCGTTCCAACATGATCATACGGATAACCTCCGTTCCATCACTATCCTATAGGTGCACACTATAGCCAAAACAATATCATCCTAAGGGAGCCATGCTACAACCTTAGGGATTCACCAAATATATCATCCTAAAGGAGCCATGCTACAACTTTAGGGATTCACCAAATCAAAATCAATATCATCCTAAGGGAGCCACGCTACAACCTTAGGGATTCACCAAAT
>LBNU01034975.1:119841-140930 GCA_014162995.1 Artemisia annua
ACGGGGTTGCACGAGATGGCTATGGCACTTTTCGAGTCACAATACATAGGTATGCGATCGAAATGAAAGCCATAATCTGTGAGCTGTGTCCGCATCCAAATAACTTGGGCACAACACACAGATAGAGACACATACTCGGCTTCTGCTGTTGAAAGTGCAGTACAATCCTGTTTCTTTGACGACCAGCTTACTACGTTTTCACCCAAAAATTGTGCTCCACCTGATGTACTCTTTGCTGTAACTTGATCACCTGCATGGTCGACATCTGAAAATGCTGTTAGTTGAAACCCCGAATCCTTCGGATACCAAAGTCCCATGTTAATGGTTCTTCGTAGGTATCGAAAGATCCGTTTAACCTCTTTGAGGTGAATTTCGGTAGGCTTTGCCTGAAACCGTGCTAAAAGGCAAACAGCAAATTGAATATCGGGTCGACTAGCAGTTAGGTACATGAGAGAACCGATCNNTTTTTGTTGGTTTTTCAAATTTTGTATTTTGTTTTTCAAAAATATTTACAGCGAAGCGGTTTTGAAAATATTTTTCAAGAAGATTCGAGAATATGTTCTAACTCCTCAGGGGTTAGGCTTCGCATGCCAATTCGTCGAACTAATTCATCAAATCTATCTTTTGGGAGGGCTTTAGTAAATAGATCGGCGAGTTGGTAATCAGTCTTAATGAAATGTAATTCAACAGTACCCTCTTCTACGTGATCTTTGATGAAGTGGTAGCGGACTCTAATATGCTTCGTCTTAGAATGTTGCACGGGGTTGCACGAGATGGCTATGGCACTTTTCGAGTCACAATACATAGGTATGCGATCGAAATGAAAGCCATAATCTGTGAGCTGTGTCCGCATCCAAATAACTTGGGCACAACACGCAGATAGAGACACATACTCGGCTTCTGCTGTTGAAAGTGCAGTACAATCCTGTTTCTTTGACGACCAGCTTACTAGGTTTTCACCCAAAAATTGTGCTCCACCTGATGTACTCTTTGCTGTAACTTGATCACCTGCATGGTCGACATCTGAAAATGCTGTTAGTTGAAACCCCGAATCCTTCGGATACCAAAGTCCCATGTTAATGGTTCTTCGTAGGTACCGAAAGATCCGTTTAACCTCTTTGAGGTGAATTTCGGTAGGCTTTGCCTGAAACCGTGCTAAAAGGCAAACAACAAATTGAATATCGGGTCGACTAGCAGTTAGGTACATGAGAGAACCGATCGTGCTCCGATATTTCTTCGGATCGATGGGTTTCCCAAACAAATCAGCACCTATTTTTGGTGAAGTGACCATTGGAGTACCAACAGAATCACAATCTTCCATTCCATGTTTTTTCAAAATCTCAATTGTATATTTAGCTTGATTTATAAATATACCACGAGGGGATTGATGTATTTGCAAACCAAGAAAGAATTTTAGTTCCCCCATCATGGACATTTCAAATTCGCTTTTCATGAGATTTTCAAAATGTTTTAAATGTTTAGGATTGGTTGATCCAAAAATGATGTCGTCCACGTAAGTTTGAACGATCAAAATATCATCTTTGTACTTTTTTGGTAAACAATGTGTCATCAACCATTCCTTTGGTGAAATTGTTTTTAAGCAAGAAAGATGATAGTTCGTCATACCATGCCCTTGGAGCCTGTTTTAGACCATAAATGGCTTTCTTAAGCCTGTAGACGTAGTCTGGATGTTCTTTGTCAATGAATCCCTCTGGCTGACTCACATACACTTCTTCTTTAAGAGTTCCATTTAAGAATGTTGTCTTAATGTCCATCTGATAGACTGTGATGTTTTTGTGAGCTGCATAGGCTAAGAAGATCCGAACTGCTTCCAATCTGGCTACGGGCGCGAATGATTCCTCGAAGTCTATCCCTTCTTCCTGTGGATACCCTTTAGCCACGAGACGAGCTTTGTTGCGAATGACAGTCATTTCCTCATCCATTTTGTTCTTCCACAACCATTTAAGATCAAGAATACGTTTCTCTAGTGGTTGTGGGACAAGTTCCCAACTATCATGTAACTGGTATGGAAGAATTTCATCTTGCATCGCTTCGATCCATAGGTATTCTGCCATTGCTTCCCGAATGTTCTTAGGTTCTTTAAGACTTAATGCACAAATGTAGATGCACAATTCGAGATCTGTGGCAATTTATCTCCTCGTCTGAACTGGCCTTGAAGGTTCACCAATAACATGGTCGATTGGATGGTCTTTTGTCCATTTGAGTGTAGAAGGGTACCTTGGGTGTAACAGATGCGTGTTAGATGGTTCTTGTAACCTTGAAGAAGATTCGGCAGAGTTTGTTGCAAACGGATTTTCAAATACTTCTTCTTCTTCTTCTAACTTAGCATTGTTTTGGTTTTGTGTTTGTTCTTCTTGAAAATGTGTATTTTGGTTTTGCTCATCAACTCTTGGTAGAACAATTTCAATAACCGGAGTTGCTGGAGTAGATGTTGATGATGTTGAGGGAGTTGGTGCTTCAGCTTCGATTGTGGTAGATGCATCTTGTGTTGGTGGTGGTGGTAGTTGATGGTTTTGAGCGGGTGCAGCAGAATGATGTGGAGATGCATTTGTCGAAGTTCCACCATAGTATTCATCAAACATTAACTCGAAGAATTTTTCCAGTTCTTGATTTGAAGGTTTATCCGTTGTTGTTGACTGAGCTCCATTAGGTACGAGTCCTGAATTGATATGTCCAAAAGTCTGACAATTAGGTGCGGGTCCTAATCTGGATTGATTAGAAGCCATCGGGTTAAGCGCGGGTTCTAGAGCGAGTCTCTCAGAAGCCATTTGTGAAATCTCGTCAAACTTCACATTCATCGTCTCCATTATCCTTTTTATTCTTCTATTACACACCCTGAATGCCCTCGAGTTTTCAGAATATCCAATGAAGATTCCAATATCACCCTTAGCTTTCAACTTTCCTAGATCTTCTCTGTCGTTCGTCGGATAGCACAAAGCGCCAAACACGTGAAGATAAGAGATATCCGGTTTCCTATTGTTCACAAGCTCATATGGTATTTTATTGAATCTCGGATGAATTAGTGATCGGTTTTGAGTGAAACAAGCAGTGGCTACAGCATCAGCCCATAAGAATAGTGGTGCACTAGAATAAATTAGCATTGTGCGAGCAGCTTCCACAAGAGTTCTATTTCTTCTTTCAACTACCCCATTCTGCTGTCGAGTTCTAATAACTGATGTCTGATGTGTGATTCCAACATCTTCAAAATATGATCTTAACTCCTGATTGGTGAATTCTGTGCCATTGTCTGTTCTTACAATCCTTACTGTAGCTTGAAGTAGAACTTGAATACGCTTCAGAAAGGTGATGTTGTTGCCAGGTGCTTCGTCTTTTGATCTCAAAAACTTTACCCAAGTATATCTTGAATAATCATCGACAATAACAAGAATATACTTCTTTCCATTGATGCTTTCAACTCTCATTGGGCCACATAAGTCCATGTGCAACAGACGTAACCTTGCTTCCGAACTAGGTATGGTTTTGGGTTTATATGATGCTCGTTTGCTTTTTCCTTGTTCACATGATGGACATAAGTGATCCTTGGTGTATTTGAACTTAGAAAGTCCGTTGACGATGTTGTCTTTGGCTAATTTATTGATGGTGTCGAAATTGAGATGAGATAAACGTCGATGCCACAACCAAGACTTTGTTTCAGATGCTCTTGTCATAAGACAAATTGGTGATGTAGAGGCCATTGTATTGATGTCGATAGCATAAAGGTTAGTGCCGCGATTTCCAGTTAAGAGATCATCTCCAACCAAATTTCTAACAAACTAAATCTGCATCACAAAACTGCCCGACTGAAAACAAATTATGTCCCAACCCTTCGACGTAGTAAACTCGAGTGAACGAAAAATTCCCAAACTGAAGATCTCCATAACCCTGAATAGCTGCTACATGATCATTACCAAAGCGTACAGTACCCATAAATTTCCAAACAAAATTGATCAGCAGCTTTAAATTCCCGGTCATGTGCTTGGAGCAACCCGAGTCGATGATCCAAAGACAAATTTCGATAACCTGCAAAGAACAGAAGTTTTTGTGTTTGGAAACCGTTTTGAATTTGGTTCCATGGGGTTCGGGGTAAAATCAGTATCACACTCATAGAAGGTTTCTAGATGTTCAGACTGAACCACTATTAATGTGCCATCTTTAAGTATGAATTTTCTACCCGTTGGTTTCCATGCACAATACTTAAGATAGTTCCTAGGCATTTCGCTATTAGTGGTATTCCTAATAGTTTGAATTAGTTTATCAAAATATCTAGATTTAGCACTAGGTCTATTTGGAACATCCTTCTGTTCAGGCAACACATTCACATACTTAGAAACACATTCATCATGAACATCATTAATTAAAAATTTCTTGCATATTAAACAAACAGAGTCATTACATGCATTAGAAACAGTGCGTTTGACATTAATTAAACTAGGGTGTTCTTCTACTTCTTCCGTTTTATTCTTGCTACTACTCTTAGAGACAGGCGAGACTCTATTGTTCCTTGTATTGCTCTTAGGCTTTAGTCTGCTGCTCCTAGAGGTGCTTGCTAATCCTGTAGAAGGTAAGGCACACGCATTAGGATTTATATTGTTGTCACTTTTAAGCATCCTTAGACTTAGTAGAATTATCCTTTACGCACTTATCATCTGTCTTAGAGGTAGACGCAATAGTGGGACTAATCCTAAAAAGACCAGGTGCTATTACTTTTGATGTCTCGACAACCGCTTTTCCTGTTTCAACAATCTTTTCTTTTTCATTATTCTTTGGCAAGGGTTGTGGAGTGACTGGTTTTGTCAAATCCTTTTTCTCATCTACTTTTGGAGCAAACCGTGAAATTGACATTTTCGGTTTAACAACCGGTTTAGAAATATTTTCTTTGTCCGAAGTCGATGGTTTTGCAAACTTAGTATCCACACCCTTTCCTTTTTGACTTTCTAACTGAGCCCTCAAAAGATCATTTTGCTCTTGCAAGTTATTGAAGGCACGCTCATACGACAATTTGTCATACTTGCATTCTTCCTTTTTCCGATCAAGTTGTTTAAAATATGACACGTTTTCTTTTTCAAGTTTAATACGAGCATTTTCATATTTTGAAACAATTGCGGAGGTCTCAGCTCGAAGTCTTTCATCATCCTCAACAGAATATGTTTGTAAAACGATAGACATGACATCAGTAGACAAAACTGCTTCGAAGAGAGAATCATTTAACCTTTCCAAAACTTTCATATTTTCACGAGTTTCATTAGCTTCCTTCACCAGGAATTTGTGGTCCTTGACAAAGTCGGCCGTTTCATTCAAAAAAGCTTGTTCAAAATGAATTACTCTAGCATTAATGGCATTGATTTGAGGAGTAAATTCACTTCCAAGAATCTTTTTCAGTTGTAAATGAACCGTAGAATTCCAATTAATCTCATTTAATTTCGCTCTAGCTTCTAAAGACGTTTTCAGTTGCCCAATTCTATTTTTAAGATCATCAAGATGTCCTCTGGCAGCACTCGAGTTAAGAATGTTTCTAGAAAACAGCTGTTCGATTTTAGAAATAGATTTGGAGATAACTGGGGATTTAGAAACTAGTTTCGAAAAAGGTCGGATCTTGGAATGCTCAGGTGTTTTGGTTTGAGGAACAAAAGTGATCCCAGAAAGTTTGTTTAGTATGTTATAATCAATTGGTTTCAAATCTGGATTCTTTTGTTTCATTTTAGTTATGCTCTCTTCGACCAGTTCCATCGTATCCACATAATCACGAACAATAGGAGGATCATGTTTACTATAAAGCACATTTCCATTATACAACACATTCTGTTCTTCCTGAGCTTTCTTGAGATTACAAGGAGTTTTGTTACCAAGAGCCATTTTGTTTTTTGTATGGTAAATTGGATCAGTCTGATTAGTAATCATATGAATTGTGTGACTCGAATGACCTGTTTTAACCAACAAATTTTCTAGTTTTTCTATCATATGTTGTGACTCTATGATTTCATCCAAAAGTTTATCTTCTTTCTTTGCAAAGTCCTTTTTCAACTCATCCCTTTCTTTTTCAAGATTTGTATAAGCTGATTTTTGTTTTAAAAGCTGGTTTGTTAAATCAGAAATTTGCTGTTTTAAAGAGTTAATGATTTTCATTGAATTGACATTAAGAGTATCATACTTTCATTGCATTTCCCTATCTTTAACAAGTAACTTCTTATAACCAATTTCAAATTCAGACTCGCGTTGTGTTTATTATTAGAAAAACTTTTTTCTATTTCCTTGTATCTCTCAAGCTCAGTGGTCAATATCTCATTCGCGGCCTTAACTTCGCGATTGACCTTTTTAACATTTTCAATTTCAATACTACAATTATGCATCAATGATTCAAATAAAGCACGTGTATCCTCATCATTCTCAGCATGCTGTGAAACAAAGCCACCACTATGATTCATATCGGGAGTTGTCGAATCAATATTGCTATTATTCGACTTATCCGGGTATGTATCAGAATTGGGTGCTGGTCTCTCAGAATGCTGTTCCTCATGAGGGGACATATCAAATATATCATAATTGTTGCATGAATCGTAGTTTGGTACCTCAGAAATTGCATTTGCATCATAGGCTGAAGGTGTCTCAGAATCTGTATCATACTTAGCCTCCTGAAGATTTGCCATGAAAATGCAATTCCCTTTCATCTCTTCTCTATCTTCCATATCATCCATTAGAGCTATAAAGTCATTCTCCTCAGCAGTCAACTGGAATCCTGCCTCTTCCTTTTGTGCCAGCATCAATGCTTTCTGCAGATACGCTGTATCCTTCTTTTTCGGCTTAGTAGGACAGTTCCTTGCCATATGACCAACACCTTGACAATTGAAACACTTTACCAAATTACCCTGATTCACATTCACATTTCCATAATTCCCACCAACCGGAGCTGCAACATTTCCAACCTGATTACCCATATTCTGAATACCAACATTCTGACCCCGCTGATTCCCAACAAACTGACCCAACTGATTTCCTGCATAACCAATCTGATTCCCTGCTTGTTGACCCATCTGATATCCAGGAGCATATCCTTGCTGATTCCCCATAACTCCAACCATTTGGCCTTGATTTCCCATGTTGAAACTCGGTTGAGCAACCTGCCTATAGCGAGTGTTCGATGAAATGCGTTGGTTGTTGTTAGTTGGTGTTGAGTAGCGTCCTTGGAGTGCTTTCGTCATGAGAGCAAATGCTTGAGTCATAGCAGCAATGGATTCATCATTATCAGTGAATTCTGGTTCTTGGAATTGTTGATATGGTTGTTGTTGTAGAATAACTTCATGTTGTTGTGGGTAGAATTGTTGTTGTGGTATAACAGTAGTTTGTTGTTGTGGAAAGTATTGTTGTTGCCCATAGTTGTGAGTGGAAGATGATGATGGTTGTTGTGTGTTCACTTGTAGAGGTGATGGTGTTTGAGCAATGAGTGCGAGAGGATCATGTTTCTTAGCTAGTAATTCGGCTCTAACTTCATTAGCTTCTGCCTGATTCTGCTTCAAAAAGTCATACAACTGATCATAAGTTACTTCATGCAAATTCTTTGTTTGATAAACGATAGTGCCGTATCTTCCCCATTCCGGTTTTAACTCATTCAGAAAGATTGTGTTGTTAGCAATGTTTGTCTGAGTGAGGTTATGCCTTCACAAATCATTCATGACCTTACTGAATCTGAGATAATACGACTCTATTGATTCACCACGAATTGAAGTAAACTTGCGAAGTTCCTTGAGCAATTGCGTTTCCATTTCTTGTTTCCCAATATCTGTCCCGTACATTAACCGTTTAACACGTTCCCAGACTGCATGAGCACTGTCTTCACTATCAACNTATGGTTGTTGTTGTGGAATAACTTGATGTTGTTGTGGGTAGAATTGTTGTTGTGGTATAACAGTAGTTTGTTGTTGTGGAAAGTATTGTTGTTGCCCATAGTTGTGAGTGGAAGATGATGATGGTTGTTGTGTGTTCACTTGTAGAGGTGATGGTGTTTGAGCAATGAGTGCGAGAGGATCATGTTTCTTAGCTAGTAATTCGGCTCTAACTTCATTAGCTTCTGCCTGATTCTGCTTCAAAAAGTCATACAACTGATCATAAGTTACTTCATGCAAATTCTTTGTTTGATAAACGATAGTGTCGTATCTTCCCCATTCCGGTTGTAACTCATTCAGAAAGATTGTGTTGTTAGCAATGTTTGTCTGAGTGAGGTTATGCCTTCACAAATCATTCATGACCTTACTGAATCTGAGATAATACGACTCTATTGATTCACCAGGAATTGAAGTAAACTTGCGAAGTTCCTTGAGCAATTGCGTTTCCATTTCTTGTTTCCCAATATCTGTCCCATACATTAACCGTTTAACACGTTCCCAGACTGCATGAGCACTGTCTTCACTATCAACTGTAGATAAGTTTGTTCAGGTAAACCAAGAACAACGAGATGAAACGCCTGATCATCAGCTTCAATTTGTTTCCAGTCTTCCACTGTGTAGTCAGTCTCTTGCTGAAGTCTGTAGAAAGGTGGTACTGGAGGGGTTCCATTGGGTTCACCAGGGTCTAGTATCTCACGTGGTTTGAAGGGTCCGTCCAAAATAGATTTAACAAGTTGTTTTCCATTTGGTTTGCTCTTAAGATAGCCCATCATTCTACTAGCCCATTGTGAATAACCACCTTTTGACAGCATGGGAGGACGATTTTTGGCACCGGCGGCATGAATATCTTGTTGAGTTGCCATTGTATGAAGCTTAAGGGAAAAGTTGTTCAAAGGATCTTTTGAAAGATAACCAAGGTTGTTTGAAAGTATTAGATGTGTTGGTGAAGGTTTAAGACGAATTCGGATGTTGCTTACTTGATAAAGTTCCTTACGTGATGAGTTCTTTAGGTTATGAGTTTCTTACTTGATAATTCTAAGGTAAAACGGGCAGAGTTTCGTTTAGGAAAGTCCAAGAACCTTACTCGATAAAACGATAAGGAATAATGGCTAACTCGCCAAATATAAGCTAAAAATAAGCTAACTCGATAAAAATGGGTCCTTACTCGAAAAACTGCTCAAAAACTCGAAAGATTTGACCGTACTCGATAGATTTTGTGCATACTCGAAAGGTTTAGTCCTTACTCGGTACTTTCTGTTGCTTACTCGGTAGAATCTGAGACTCTTACTCGATAGAGCTCTTACTCGGTACTTTCTGTGATGCTTACTCGGTAAACCTGAAAAGCTTACTCGGTAAAACCTGAAAATCAGCCTATACTCGAAAAAACCTACCCTATACTCGATAGAAGCAGCCCAAACTCGATATAATGACTACCTTACTCGAAATTGATGATCCTTACTCGAAAATTAAGGTACCATACTCGAAAATCTGAACCTAAACTCGATAGAACACGTAAAATCATCCCCAAATTCGAAATTTTTTTCACCAAGAAACAATCTAAACTAACCTAAAATTATCCCTAGGCGATTGATACCACTTGTAGGACCGTAGAACAACCTTATTCACTACTAATCTATGCAAGAATCTAGAGAGAGAAAGAGAGTAGAGACAGAAAGTGGGAGGAACAAATAGTGTGTGTAAAATAAGAACATGATATTACTAGTGAACCAACCAACCTCAAATGAGAGGTTTACAAGAGTATTTATACTAGGAGTCTAGGGCTTCATTTAACTTTTACATTATTACACTAATGGCCCTTAGACTTTTACAAACAATGAATACTTGAGTAAAACTTAACATAATGATATCCTAAAGCAAACTATTACAAGACTTTATTGACCGACACTTTTTATAAATAAAATACGATCCTAACAAACACCCTCTGACTCACTTGGGATTGGGATAAGTTTCTCAACACTAGACTTTATGAATTCGTCCGATTCCTTTTCAGGAACAGTGTCAAGATGCTCGTCCCCCATGTTTAGAGAGTTAGTGGGAACCTCGGGTGTGGTAACAGTAGACTGAGATGGAATTTCAACTGATGAACTGGATGAATCTTGAAGAATATCAAAGGTATCTTCATCATCACTGTCATCATCGTAATCGAGAAGAGCAGCATTACGAAATATGGCACGTGTTTTAACTGCTTGTTCCTCGACAAGTAATTCCTCCATGGTCTTTTCGTTTCTAGCAGCCCGTTCTTCTGCAAGTAATTCCGCGATAGATTTATCACGAGAATTTTGAATGAGTGGAAGTTGTGGGGGTGTGGATGTGCCAAAACCAGATGTATCAGAACTAGAACAATGTTCAGGATTATAATACGGTTGACATTGAAAATCATCATGAGGATCCCCACAATACGCACAAGAAGAACTTGGAGCATGGCGAAGCGAAATATTAGCCAACTCCTCCTTAAGTTCTTTCAATATCTCAAGAGCCTCTAGACAAAGGTCTTGTGGGAATTGAGGAGTTGTTTGAAACAATTGGCACTATGGAGGTTGGTCATTATACGAATAGTCGTAATTGTTACAAGGAAATGGATTCCTTGTTTGACAATCAGAGCTGAAGTGTGGACCTCCACAGTACTCACAACAATACGATTGTTGTGACGGATTTGGTGAATGATATGGATATTGGTCATTTCCAAAGTTCTGATTGTCACCAGAAAACTGTTCATAGACAAAAGTATTTCCGGTTTGACACTCAAATCCTTGATGAGGACCTCCACAAAACTCACACAAATATGTCTGTATCTCATGATGTGGTGGCTAATGAAATAAATCAGCTCTGTCATGGTAAGAATAAGGATCCTGGTTATAGACAGAACCATTTTCTGACTCTACCATGCTACAGCTGGGACAATTTCCAACATTATGAGGGTCACCACACCATTGACAATCAAACTGATGTGGATACGACATAAAAGAAGAATCAAAGGGGTATAGATGGTAAGGAATGAAAAATCAAAAAGGTAAGAGGGTAAAGGTGAATATTTTTGGTATTTTTGAAAAACATTTTGTAAAATTAAGAAGGAAAATATTTTTGGGTTTTTTTTCTGTTCGTTGAAAACTGAATTACAATGTTTTTGGTAATCGTTTTGAAAAACCAATTCGTTTCCTCTTAGACCACACTTAGTAATCCCTGAGTAATCTGATATGGTAAACTTTACGATTTGTTTTGGTTTTATATGAAAATATGGACAAGGATGGTAAATATACAATGAGTGGATTAGCCTCTAGACAAAGGTCTTGTGGGAATTGAGGAGTTGTTTGAAACAATTGGCACTTTGGAGGTTGGTCATTATACGAATAGTCGTAATTGTTACAAGGAAATGGATTCCTTGTTTGACAATCAGAGCTAAAGTGTGGACCTCCACAGTACTCACAACAATACGATTGTTGTGACTGATTTGGTGAATGATATGGATATTGGTCATTTCCAAAGTTCTGATTGTCACCAGAAAACTGTTCATAGACAAACGTATTTCCGGTTTGACGCTCAAATCCTTGATGAGGACCTCCACAAAACTCACACAAATATGTCTGTATCTCATGATGTGGTGGCTAATGAAATAAATCAGCTCTGTCATGGTAAGAATAAGGATCCTGGTTATAGACAGACCCATTTCCTGACTCTACCATGCTACAGCAGGGACAATTTCCAACATTATGAGGGCGACCACACCATTGACAATCAAACTGATGTGGATACGACATAAAAGAAGAATCAAAGGGGTATAGATGGTAAGGAATGAAAAATCAAAAAGGTAAGAGGGTAAAGGTGAATATTTTTGGTATTTTTGAAAAACATTTTGTAAAATTAAGAAGGAAAATATTTTTGGGTTTTTTTTTTTTCTGTTCGTTGAAAACTGAATTACAATGTTTTTGGTAATCGTTTTGAAAAACCAATTCGTTTCCTCTTAGATCACACTTAGTAATCCCTGAGTAATCTGATATGGTAAACTTTACGATTTGTTTTGGTTTTATATGAAAAATATGGACAAGGTAGGTAAATATACAACGAGTGGATATCAAATATCACTAATCTTCAAATCGTTTAGATACGCAGCACACCTCCCCGGCAGCGGCGCCAAAATTTGATTGGCCCTGAACGGTCAGCCCAAAGTCAACCATGGATGTGGTCAAGATGGTCAAACGGATTAGGCCAAATCTCCCTGGAATATAGTGTTTTCCCGGGTCGTTATGTCCCGACGAGGTGTGAAATTGTATTTTGAACGATTGTGATCGAGTTAATTTGAATGGTTAAACGAAATAAGGGATTGGGTGTTACACTAAGCAAATATAAATTAAAATGAGTTAAACAAGCTATATTAATAATAAAGTAAAACCAAATAATCCTAAAATGCGTTAAAAACCTAAAAACGTACGTTTAAATTAGAAGTTACGTAAACGTATGAAATAAAAAGTGAGCAATGAAAATCCTACGATGATGAAAATAACTTTACTAAGATCCCAATGATAAAAGAAAATTTTAGAAAAAAGAAAAAAAAAATTTACTTTTATATTTTTTATTATGAATTAATTACTAATTAAACTAAAAAAAATAATTAAAAATACTAAATTATTTTTGAAAATTATGAACTTTTGTTTTTGGAAATTACTTAATGTTAACAGAAAGGAGAGAAAAATTTGAAAAGTTACAAAAAGCTATCAATAAGCTGTGTATAAGCTTAACAAGTTATATAAGCTAAAAGGTCAAACTACTATCTAAATAAATTTAGGAAACAATAACCTTGAGAAGACCCTAGGGCAGTTGGTGTTGAGGTGTGGTGATGTGTATGCATGCCATCTGAATGACACAGGTTCGAATCCCATTTTTTGCACCTTTCTCAAACTAACTTTTTTTTTTTCTTTTTTTAAAAAAATTTTTCTTTTACAAACTCATTAAACCACTGAAAACAACTAACTTTTACAAAACCAACTTTTTTATAACTTCAAAATAAGCTCTGTGGGAGCTTTTTCTCACCACAGTTAAACAAAATAAGCCAAAAAGAGATTTTGAACTTGAAAAACTAACTATAAGCTAACTAGACTGAACCAAAGGATCTAATAAGCTAAGATAAGTACAAGGAAATGAGATTAAACAAAAAAAACAATAGAAAAGTACACTTAATAAGCTGAAAACAAGAATAAGCAAATCCACCTCAACTAAAAAGCAACAGGCCTTTTGGCTAACTTGCAGGCAACTTTTAGCTAGGGGCAAAAGCTTGGTACCCCAAAATGAGCTTGGAAATAGAAAATCATCTGAGAGAGCTTCTCAAAAAACCAATAAGCATGAGCTTATCCCCACAAACAAGCTCTACAAGAGCTTGTGAAGTTGGCTTGTCCACACTAATGACTCAGTTTGGATAGGCTCAGTGAGGGTCATTGGGGGTTAAGATTAAGCACAAAGATAAGCTCAAAAATGGCAAATAAGCACTGGAATAGAAAGATGGGACAATAAGCTATCCAAAACAGCAAATATCAAGCCATAAGCTTCACTGTAGAACAAGCTATGGCCAAAAGAAAAGTGGTTTTTTTTTCTTCACTATGCTGTTAAACGACTTTTGCAGCCCGAAAAAGGGTAAAAGTCCTTTGAAAAAAAATCTAAAAATTAAACCAAAAATAACAGTAACTATATAATCTACTAAATAAGCTACAAACCAAATTTTAGCTAACAAGGACTTATAACGATGAAATGAAAAATCAAAAACTTTTATGCTGTTTGGCACTTTTTTTGACAGCAAAACATAAAATAAATGGGTTAAAATGGGTGGTTTTCGACAAAAAAAAGTCAANAGCTACTAAGCAAACACGTTTTAAAAACTACTCGAGACTCATATTAAAAACTTAAAGCGGTAAAGAAAATTAAAGACTTGTAAATATTAAAACGTAAAATATTTTTGGTTTTTAAATTTAATTAAAAAAAGGAAAAATAAAGTAAACGATTAAAAGAAAATAAAACAAGTGAAAATAAAAATAAGCTAATTTAAAAAGATTAAAAGAAATTTCGGCAGAGTTTCGTTTAGGAATGAACCAAACAAAACTCCACTCGATAAAACGATGGAGTAAATAAAAGTCTAACTCGACTTGAGAAAGAAATAAGAAAAGAAGAAGAGAAAACAAGACACGACTCAAAATAAACTTGGACTAAAAATAAAGTTGACACAATAAAAACTAAACTCGCTATGTAATAAAAAATAATACTCGCTACCTATTATTTTAGCCAAACTCGCTATATTAGTTTGACCATTCAAACTCGCTATCTAAATGTTCCAATTCATACTCGCTATACTACTTTCCAAATTGTAATACTCGCTACTGAAATAGTTGACTTGGCAAACTCGCTAGGCATTACTTTGACTTTCATACTCGCTATTCATATTAAAACTAAACTCGCTATTTATAAAAAAAATCAAACTCGCTATTAAACCCTAAAAACTAAACTCACTGGACCCTAAAACTTTTAACGTGACATAAATTCATAAAAAAATTAAATAAATAAGACTTGTAAAAACTTGGTAAATAAAATGTAAAGACACTAAAATAAGCTCAAAAATAAGCAAACAAGCCACGGCTTCTTTTGGAAGCCTAGCTTATTTGTATATCTTATCACTTGAAACTAAGAACATGCAAAGTTGACAAAGAAAATGATAGCTATTAAGAAATATTTAGAACATGTAAATAAGCTTGAAAGATTAAAGACTTGTAAAAGAAAGCTTGTAAAGAACTCAAATAAGCTAAAGATAAGACATGAAATAAGCTTGAATTAAAGATAAAAGTTACACTAAAGCATGAAAAATAATCTACACTACACCTAAACTACTCCTAAAACTACCCAACATTCTAAATGAGGTGGTCATCTCTATTTATGGTTCAAGAGCTTGCACTAGTTTTACAATGTTGCATACTTAGCCCTTGAACCTTTACATCTCATGAAAAGAACACTAAAACTTTGTTACAACTATTAAACGCTCATAAAATATAAAACGTAACACTCGGTAACTTGAGGATTTAAGTTGACTCGTATCTCAAAGGTCTTCAAAGATGTAAAAACGTTCACAAGCTCAATTTTGGAAAGCTTCTTATCATGAATATCTTTCAACTTTGATTAAGCGTTTCTTTCATCTTCTTGAGCTTTTAAGAAATAACTTTGTCATCACGGGCTTTCCTTGAGTAGATTTCATTGTTGACTCGGCTTTTAGACACTTTTCTACATCTCGTGCTCGTTTTAGGCTTTTAGGTTGATTTTCATGCCATTTATGCAATATCCTTTCCTGCACGATCACAAACACAAAAACACGATATCTATGGCGTTTCACGTTAGTTTTTGGTCTTTTCTACACTTAAACTAAGGTCAAAAGTATGTGTAAAATAGCACACATCAGCAATTTGCTCTGTTTTCATGTGGCAGGGTGAAAAGGTAGGGTAGTATAGGGTGGTGGAGGTGATGGGTGAGAGGTGGAGGCCAAGTGGGGGTGGCAAAACCACGGGGTTTATGGAGGTGGTATTGGTTCAGTGAGGAAGGAGGGAAACAAGGGTGGTTTGTGGGTTTGACTGGTTTGTTTGACTATCCATGGGTGTGGGGTTGTTTATGTTTTTGGGTTAAATAAATAATGGGTAAGGTTTGGTTTTGTTAAGGAAATAAACACAAGGGCCTAATGTGTAAATTCTGAAAGTTTAGGGGCCTGATGTGTAAATTTCCTAAAGTTGTTCAAAGGACCAAACTTGCCATAATGTAATATCCCAAGTACCATAATTGCATATTTTTTCCATTTTAAACATCCGGGGACTAAATATGCCATTTTTCAAAGTTGAAGGGCTTGTTTTGCAATTTTTGCAAACTTTAACTTCAAGGGTAGAATTTGTCGTTCCTTGATTCCTGGAGGACTATTGTTGACTTTTCTTCAAAATAAATCATCCAGGACAATTTTTGACAATCTTTGAAAGTTCAGGGACTGATTCTGCCAATTATGCAAACTTTGCTTGTTTTTCTTCTGTTTTCAATCATTTTGCACCTGAAACATATAAAACACTATCCAGGGATATTTTTTGTATTTGAGGCATTGCCAAGTGTTTTTAAATATTTTTGAAGTTCAGATGGGACAAAAATGATGAGTATTTACACACTCATCAGTGACCTGCAAGGTTTGTTTTGTTCTTTAGTAGCATAATATTGCAATTTTATAGTGATATTGTTACTGATTACTTTTCTTTGCTAGGGCGCGATCTTAGGTCCAAGATTAGACGTTTTGAAAAGTTGGTGTTCGCCGAACATCTCCTTGAGCATGTTTGGGGATAATGCCAGGACTGAAGAAACACAATTTGGATATTCTTTCAGCCAGTATTCATTTGGATCATGGCAAGACTGTGTTTGATGAATCTCCGTGTAAGCGATTTCTCATTTCTTATAAAAACATAATTGCCAAAAATGTGAATCCTTAATATAAAGGGAAAAATCTTTATTAATGTACTATACTTGCCACAAATATCACTTCCGCGTATTGAAAAAAAAAAATAGCTTGTCTGTACACTAAAGTTGACACTTTGTCTTTCTTTGTGTAATAAGGATAAAAAAAATTTCTGTGATAACTATTATACCCTTGAATTTTTAAAAATTGCATCCAATTTCCTTTGGCTAAATTACATAAATGGTCCCTGTTGTTTAGAGAAAAGTATTTTTTTTTTTCAAATTTTTTTTTCGAAAATATTTTTTTTCTGAATTTTTTTTTCAATTTTTTTTCGAAAATATTTTTTCCCCGAAAATATTTTTCTTTCAAAAATATTTTTTTTCGAAAATATTTTTTTTTTCAAAAATAATTTTTTTTGAAAATATTTTTTTCCCGAAAATATTTTTCTTCGAAAATATTTTTTTTCCAAAATAAAAAAAGACAAAAGTGTCAACTTTAGTGTACAGAAAAGCTATTTTTTTAGTTCACTACGCGGAAGTGATATTTGTGGCAAGTATAGTACATTAATAAAGAATTTTCCCTTTATAAATTTAACTTGGGCTTATGGCGGTTATATGTGTTAATTATCAGGTCAATGCTCCTATGGAGATTGCACACATATTTCCATATGAAGACTTGTTTAAGATTACTATGGACGAGATCAATTATGCATACGGTCAAACACTTGAAGCTCCGAAATTGGATAATATAATGTGATTTTTTGCTTATGTTTCTCAAGGGGTTTAATCATTTCGCTTTTCAGAACTTATGTTTATGTATCTTTACTTTGGAACTAGACATCCCATGGCCAATGTCATCCACTGTGGGCTCAGAAAGTCTCTAAAGAAATGTTTATGTGTGTGTGTTATTGTTATATGCATTTACAGAGAATATGCTATTTTGAATGGTCATCATTGTTCAATATTCTCTTATTGGCCATTCTATCATGCCAATCCTTTATTTCTCATCTTAATGTTGAACATTTCATACCAAGTGTGTATCTGTCGGTTGTTGGTGATTTTAGTGTCATCGACAGCCATTTAGGTAATGACGATATACTAGAGGCTAATGAGATTTCATATTCGGTTCGGATACGAGTTAGGGAAGTGTGGAGTGCACACTCGTTGAGCTAATATGTTTTCGACCATGACTAAAATGCATGGGTCAAGGGGGCTGCGCCCCTTTGCAGGGTCAAGGGACAGCGCCCCCTGCGGGGTCAAGGGGCAGAGCCCCTTGCTGGGGTCCCGCTTTTCCCAACCAATATGACTGTTAGGAAAAACAGTTATGAAAGTTGGTTAAAACCAACTATAACCGCATAACCGTCATCAACTTCTGTTTTATAAAAACACATCTATTAGTCTCATTTTGAACATACGAAAATTCATACAATTTCTCTTTACCAGTTTGCAAAAAAACTATCCTAATCTATATGAGACTAAAGTGAAGCAAAACTACCAACTAAAAGGGCTAAACTAAGAATCTACCATATCTATTTCTATGGAACAGTTGCACAAATAAAGATTTTTGGAAAACTAATTAAAAAGCTTTATATCAACTTGAAAATGACTAATCTCCTCTAAAACTACTTCTAATATTAATTAAAAACTGATCTAAATTGAACTTTTGGTAAAAACAAGGTTTTCGCTAAAAAAGCACCTAATGCCAAACACTCCTTTAACATGAGTCTATTTTTGGGTTTTGTTGTTTTATGATGAATCCGACTATACTACTGATGCAGACTACTTCTATATGCTATAAGAGAGTTATGTAAACTAAAATGATGCAGAAATAAGCAGTTTATTAAGCCAAAACAGATAATGCTAAATTATGACTAAAGATAAGTAAAATGAGCAAATACGAGAACAAGCAAATAACATACAACAAATGAGTAACAAATAGCCTCAAATACACTACATAAGCAGGAAAATACTAAATAAGCACTATTTTAAGCATACAATAAACAGTTTCAAATAAGCCAAATGAGGAACTTGACTTGTAAAACAAAGGCCCACTGCAAGCTTCCAAATCACTCTCTAAATAATCCTAATGCTCCCCAAGAGCTCTAAACCATGGCATTCAGCTTCTTTTTCTCTTCTTCTTCTTCTTCTTCTCTCTCTCTCTATCTTTTTTTCTTTTTCTTTTTTTTCAAGGGTTGGAATCTAGGATCCAAGGCCCGATCTCAATCCGAAGTCTTAAAGCACCTTAGCTCATACATAACAGCGGGCTTTAGGGTAGCTCCGAAACCTCATGCGTACTATGCTTATACAATTCAATACAACTCAACTGACGTGTATCCATGATGTGTACCCAATTTTTCAAGCAAAGATTCTCTCAAGAAGATAAAGAACTACTCATCGGCTAAACCTAACATCTTTAATTATTTTGCACATATATGGGGTGAAGCAATTTTGTGGGAACAAAAAGACATGAGTACCTTCGATGAGCTTTAAAGAGATCCAACTACTCTATGCTTAGCATCTAACTTCTAAAGAAACTCTATCATTTCACGTTCTCCGCAAATTTAAAATCTCAAGTAATGAGATCCGTGAATGCTTAGCCGATAATCAAGCCACGCATATATAAAGTCAAGTACGGGAGCCGACAAAAGAGTAGCTCCTTGTGTACAAAACTAGCAAAAGCTTTTGTGATCATCTTTGGTTAAGGGAACAAGCTAGGGCTCAACACGCCCGGATCAAGTCAAAATTTTTATTCTCACTCTTACCTAGTAGGAAAGTCAAACGCGGTGTCAAAACCTTTATTCTATTTTTGCATAATTTTTTTCAATTTCTCATTTTTTCTTGCTTTTTCCTTTGAAAATTTTCAAAATTTTTCAATTTTTTTGGATTTTTGAGGAAAAACGGGGTTGCGTAAGTAAACGACAAAGATGAAAGTGCAAGGTCAACCAAATCGAAGATTCACCCCCCAGACTAAAGATAAACATTGTCCTCAATGTTTTCAAGGTAAGGGTAATCCTAATAATAAATCTAAGGCCATTTATTAAGTATGCCAAAGATACTATTAGTCGATAAGATTTGGATATAGTGATTTCCATTCCAGCAGCAAGACATGGGACTCGAGTGGAGATGCAACGAATCACGAGCACGAGAGTCATCATGAATTGGTGAAATCCTGCACAAACACAAACAACCAAGCAAACACAAGATTGGAGAAGGTCTCCCTCCTCTCGTTACTTATTAGATGATAAATAGACCAGTTTGCAAAAAACTATCCTAATCTATATGAGACTAAAGTGAAGCAAAACTACCAACTAAAAGGGCTAAACTAAGAATCTACCATATCTATTTCTATGGAACAGTTGCACAAATAAAGATTTTTGGAAAACTAATTAAAAAGCTTTATATCAACTTGAAAATGACTAATCTCCTCTAAAACTACTTCTAATACTAATTAAAAACTGATCTAAATTGAACTTTTGGTAAAAACAAGGTTTTCGCTAAAAAGCACCTAATGCCAAACACTCCTTTAACATGAGACTATTTTTGGGTTTTGTTGTTTTATGATGAATCCGACTATACTACTGATGCAGACTACTTCTATATGCTATAAGAGAGTTATGTAAACTAAAATGATGCAGAAATAAGCAGTTTATTAAGCCAAAACAGATAATGCTAAATTATGACTAAAGATAAGTAAAATGAACAAATACGAGAACAAGCAAATAACATACAACAAATGAGTAACAAATAGCCTCAAATACACTACATAAGCAGGAAAATACTAAATAAGCACAATTTTAAGCATACAATAAGCAGTTTCAAATAAGCCAAATGAGGAACTTGACTTATAAAACAAAGGCCCACTGCAAGCTTCCAAATCACTCTCTAAATAATCCTAATGCTCCCCAAGAGCTCTAAACCATGGCATTCAGCTTCTTTTTCTCTTCTTCTTCTCTCTCTCTCTCTATCTTTTTTTCTTTTTCTTTTTTTTTCCACGTCACTATCCTTAATCTGATCGTCGAAAAGAGGATTATCTGAAATCATCGGAAAATCTGGTTCGAAATCAAAAAGAGGATTGGTGTAAGTTGTTTTGAAAGTTTCAAGAACTGGGTTATCTGATTCATTCGAAGTTTCATCAATTTCTGAAAGAACATCGATCTCTTCTAGGGAAAAGTCGGGAATACTTGGTTCAAAAATGAGGTGGGATTGCCACACGTGGAAATTTCTCCTTCAACGTACTCGATTTCTCCACAATACAAGGAAGTATAACCTTCGTCAGACTCGGAACATATCTCATCATGATTATCAACGAACTCATCAGTAACTTCCTCGTTCTTCGGAGGGAGAAGAGGTAAAGGTTCTTCAAGTAATAAATTTTCAAGAAAACGAATATCTCCCTCCGAATCAAAGTTAGTATCATCAAACGGCTTATCATTCGTATCAACGAGATTATCAAGATGATCATTTTCAAAAATCTCAAAATCACCGTTAGAAGTTTCCCCGGACTCACTTTGGATTGGGACAAGGTTCTCAACACTAGACTTATTGATTTCGTCCAATTCCGTTGCCGGAGTAGTATTGAGAGGCTCGTCCCCCATTGTTAGAGAATCCTCGGGTCTTACGGGAGGACAGATAGGAGCAATTTGAGGAAAAACGTTGAACGGTACTATTCTCTCCTCGTCGTCATCGGAATCATCGTCATGAATAAAAGCCTTTCGAAGTTTA
>LBNU01034976.1:0-40011 GCA_014162995.1 Artemisia annua
TATAATCATATATGTAAAAATAAAGTCGAAATGGAGACAGATGGACATACCTTTATGTAGACACGTGGGATATAGGAGATGCGGGGCCAATAGGAACCTCTTCTACTTGTCTTTTCTTTCAATTCATCTGTGCATTCACTGATATACAAACTCAAAAGTGAAGGCAACAACTCTTCTGGTAGATCTTGAATCTTTGGGCAGCTCCAAATGGTGAGATGTTGGAGGGAGGTGAGGTGTTGGAGTCCCACTGAAACTGATTCCAATTTCTTAAAATCAATTAACCAAAGTGTAGTAAGAGATGAAGGAAGCATATGAGACAATTGACTTCCACTAGTCACTTCTTCTTCTTCTTCTTCTGCCGATCCACCATATAGCCATAGGTCAACAAGAGAAGGTGGGAAGTTTTGTGGGCCAAACTTTGATATGGGCTTCTTCAAACCCCCTATTGTTAAGGAACCCAACTTAGGAGGCCAAAGCCCAAAGGAATCAACATCCATACTTTTACAATTCACAATTCTCAGATGTTTTAACGAGGTGAGATTCGGCAAGTCGGCAGCAGGAAATGACGAACAATTTTGTATTTTTAATTCGGTGAGGTGAATGAAACAAGTCAATTCATTGATTGATTTCAGATCTTTCCAACTATCTATGCGTACAACCTCAAGCATCAGTGGCATGCTTGTGTTGAGAAGCTCTGTATCCGGTAGCTGATCACATCCAGCTATTTGGAGTGACTTGAGCTTGTGCCCTCCTGTTGGGAAGGAGACAGATGCAATCATAGGACAATAACGAATACTCAATTCTTGAATGTTGTTTGGCAAATTGCAACGCTCAAGATTCTTACAATCCCTTAATTCACAAATCCTAAGAGATGTTAGTTGGTTGCATCCATCCTCCTCCTCCTCTTTCTCTCCTAAACTCACCAATTTTGAACAACCATATACTTCCAACTTCCTTAAATTCACAAGAACCTTACTTGCCTCTGCTTCTGATTCCCACAAGTATCTTATTTCATTACACCATCCGATTTTCAATTCTTCAACTGCCCCAAGATAGTCCATAACACCTCTCCACACCTCATCACTTAGTCCTGTAATACCACTTATATCCAACCTGGTGACTGATGAAGCTGCATGAATCAGACTTCTCAATACAACATCACCACAGCCGCTGAGATGTAAAACCCTAAGCGAAGGTAGTGCTTCAAGTGAGACTTCAGTCAAATTAGAACAATTTCTTATATACAGCTCTTCAAGGCATGGAAACATTACTGCAACTACAACACCACTCTTGGTTGACCATGCCTCCAACCCACTCATATCTTCAAACCTTAAACTTTCAAGCGTAGGAAATGCAATACCAGTCCCAAGGAACTCTGAGCCCACAACTTTCACCTCCTTCAGATTTACAATATTCAACTTCTTAAGCGATGGTAGTTGCCCAAGTGGTGGTAGAAACGTACAATTTCTACCACCCCGAATTGAAACACTCGTCAACTGATGAAATGAGGGATCCCCAATCCACTTTGGAAATACTTTACCTCCATATGACACAATTAAAAGATCTTTCAAATTATCACTATGAGGCTTGAGGGCATTCAGGACCTCATTCTCAAGTGTTTCATTTCGAGCATCGCTAAAATNAAAAAAAAAAAAAAAAAAAAAAAAAAAAAAAAAAAAAAAAAAAAAAAAAAAAAAAAAAAAAAAAAAAAAGTATATCAGAAAACAAGACATTGTTTGATCACGTTGAGCTGAATATTTTTTACTCAAATCTATCTGAAACATAAACAACTATTTTGCATAATATGTTAGGCATGTATGAAGTGCATTGTGCAAAAAGGGATGCTTCCTTATCAGCCCCAGTTAATTTTTTCAATCATTGCTGCAGAAAAAAGAGAATGAGTATCTCCCTTTGCTAACCATGATCCTTATGTAATTTCTTGTAGACTACAATATCCAAGTAGTATTAAAGTTATCTAAAGCTTTAATCGATTCATCATTCATTATCATTATCATCATCCTATATTAAGAGAGATGTAAAAAAAGTCAAAATGGAGAGAGATGTACATACCTTTAGTCTATGAAGACATGTTGGATATAGGAGATAAGGGGCCAATATGAGCCTCCATTCCTTGTCTTTTCTCTCAATTCATCTGTGCATCCATATATTCCCAAACTCAAAAGTGAAGGCAGCAACTCTTCTGGTAGATCTTTCATCTTTGGGCAGCTCCAAATGATGAGATCCTGGAGGGAGGTGAGGTGTTGGAGTCCCTTTGAAACTGTTTCCAATTTCTCAAAATACCATAAGCCAAGTTTAGTAAGAGATGAAGGAAGCATATGAGACAATTGACTTCCGATCGTCACATCATCTTCTTCTGCCGATCCACCAAATAGCGTTAGGTCAACAAGAGAAGGTGGGAAGTTTTGTGGGCCAAACTTTGATATGGGCTTCTTCAAACCCCCTATATGTAAATAACCCAACTTAGGAGGCCAATCCCCAAAGGAATCAACATCCATATTTTCACAATTTATGATTGTCAGATGTGTTAACGAGGTGAGATTGGGCAAGTCGGCAGCAGGAAATGACTCTATACTCGAACAACGTTCTATTTCCAATTTGGTGATGTGAATGAAACAAGTCAATTCATTGATTGATTTCAGATTTTTCCATCTCTTTATATGCACAACCTCAAGCACCAGTGGCATGCTTGTGTTGAGAAGCACCTCCTTTCCCAATAGTTGTTCACATCCTTTAATTTTGAGTGACTTGAGCTTGTGCCCTCCTGTTGGGAAGGAGACTGATGCAATCGAATGACAATACTCGATACTCAATTCTTGAATGTTGTTTGGCAAATTGCAATGCTCAAGATTATCACATCTCCCTAAGTACAACATCCTAAGAGATGTTAGTTGGTTGCATCCATCCTCCTCCTCCTCTTTCTCTCCTAAACTCACCAATTTTGAACAACCATATACTTCCAACTTCCTTAAATTCACAAGAACCTTACTTGCCTCTGCTTCTGATTCCCACAAGTATCTTATTTCATTACACCATCCGATTTTCAATTCTTCAACTGCCCCAAGATAGTCCATAACACCTCTCCACACCTCATCACTTAGTCCTGTAATACCACTTATATCCAACCTGGTGACTGATGAAGCTGCATGAATCAGACTTCTCAATACAACATCACCACAGCCGCTGAGATGTAAAACCCTAAGCGAAGGTAGTGCTTCAAGTGAGACTTCAGTCAAATTAGAACAATTTCTTATATACAGCTCTTCAAGGCATGGAAACATTACTGCAACTACAACACCACTCTTGGTTGACCATGCCTCCAACCCACTCATATCTTCAAACCTTAAACTTTCAAGCGTAGGAAATGCAATACCAGTCCCAAGGAACTCTGAGCCCACAACTTTCACCTCCTTCAGATTTACAATATTCAACTTCTTAAGCGATGGTAGTTGCCCAAGTGGTGGTAGAAACGTACAATTTCTACCACCCCGAATTGAAACACTCGTCAACTGATGAAATGAGGGATCCCCAATCCACTTTGGAAATACTTTACCTCCATATGACACAATTAAAAGATCTTTCAAATTATCACTATGAGGCTTGAGGGCATTCAGGACCTCATTCTCAAGTGTTTCATTTCGAGCATCGCTAAAATCATTACTCCATTCCACATGCAACTCACAAACCCTTTTTTGTGATAAGTTCACCTCCCACATATCCCTTGCACTTTGCACTTTTTGCAGCTCATAAATATTAATCTCCGCTTGAAGATTCTTTATGTTCCTAAGCCAAGATAT
Organism: Artemisia annua; assembly: GCA_014162995.1. NCBI lineage: Eukaryota > Viridiplantae > Streptophyta > Magnoliopsida > Asterales > Asteraceae > Artemisia > Artemisia annua. Next base: position 3,816 of record LBNU01034976.1, read on the forward strand.
AAAGAAGGCGTTGTTTTCAACAACAATTTTGTTGGAAAGAATTTGTAGGCTTTTCATCTCACTAATCCCTAACGGCATCATATTCCAAAGCAATGTATCCCGAATATCAAAATGCCGCAAGTTTTTAAGCTTCAAGAAATTTTCGGGCAACGTGGTCAAGTTAGAACAGCCGGAAACGATCAATGTCTGTAAATTATAAAGATTGCAGACATTTTCTGGCAAATGTGTGATTCTAGTTTGAGATAAATTAAGATACCGCAGGTGCTTCATATTGCCGACACACTCTGGTACCTCATCTATCTCTAATCTACTCAAACTTAGAACCCTCAACAATGGTAATTGGGGAAGTATAACAGCAAGAAAGTTACTTGACAAGTAGAATCTCTGCCAGCCATTTCCCGCCACATTGGGCATAGCTAAAAACGTTCTCAAACTATCAACTCTGTCGAATGCCTTGAACTTGTTGTAAGTCATATATCTCTCACAAACAAATGACATATGGCGGTACTTTTTAAAAGCTGCCTTCCTAACATTCTTCTCCACATCTATGTCTAACCTTGAATAAAATTCTCCAGCAACAAATGTAGCTAAATCATTCATGAGGTCATGCATCACAAACAATGATTCTTCATCAGGTACATGTTGAAAAAAAGACCTTGACAACAGCTCTTGAAAATATTCCTCACCCAAGCGTTCCATTGATTTTTCTGTAGTTGAATTCTGCAGAAACCCTTCCGCCATCCACCACAATATCAAGTCATCTTTCAGAAACACGTAATCCTTGGGGATCAAGCAACAATATGCAAACAATTGCTTCAGACGTGCAGAAAGATCAAGGTAGCTTAGTCTTAGCGCTGGAACAATTTCTCCTCCGTCTTCTAACATCCATATCTCACTATTCAACAGCTGCTTCCAATATTCTTCATCTGTTTTTGTTCTGAGTAAACTTCCAAGTGATTTTAAAGCCAAAGGCAAGCCACCGCATTTTCTTACAATGCCTTCACCATGTGGTCTCAGCACCGGATGTGAATCAAAGTTCTTTACACCCAAAGCATATTGAGCAAATAAAGATAAAGCATCATCAAGTGACAGCTTCTTCAGATCATATGGATGATCGTAGCCCAACTTATTAAGCAATTGTTGCTTTCGAGTTGTGATGATTATTTTGCTTCCATGAGCCACATCAATGAATGGGGCCACTAATGTTTCCCAGTCTTCCAGCTTTTCGCTCCATATATCATCCAAAACAAGGAGAAATCGTTTCCCTGTGAGTTGATTCTTAAGAGCTGCTTGAAGCAGATTTAGATCTGCAAATTCCTTGTTTTCCCCACCTGTAGATTGAAAGATGACTTTACTTATATTGAAGCTGTCAAAGTCGTCAGAGACACAAACCCATGCCTTGAGCTCAAAGCGATCCTTCACTTGCTCATCGTCATACAAAAGTTTAGCTAAAGTCGTTTTTCCCATGCCACCCATACCAACAATTGGAACGATGCTAAAGTTTTTACTACATGGTTCATCACCCAATAGCTTCTGGAGTAATTCCTTCTTATCATCTTCACGTCCAACAATACTATGTGCATCTACCAAAGAGGTCTGGTAACTTCTATTCATATTTTTTGACCCACCATCTTTCACAGTTAAACCAAGATTATTTTTTTCATCTATGAGTTCTTGTAACCTGGTGGTAATACTATTTAATTTGCCGCCCATCCTAGTATTTAGTGAGAAATTTGTGCAACAAGCTGGGATGAGCTTTCTTACCTTGCTACTGATTCCTTGATCAGACTCGTGATGCATAGCGTCTGTTGCCAAAGCATCAAGAATATCATCGATGTCATAAGCCAAATGTTGGAGACCATTCAGCCACTGTTTAACAGCTTCATCTGTTACTTCTTTCTGAGAAGCATCATTAAGCAGAGCTCGGATCTGGGATAACGACCTCTCCCATTTCTTCAGCTCGGAATGAATTTCTTTGGAGCGGGCAATCTTGTTCATGGCTGCAGATGTTAGCTTCTCAAAAATGACTTGGAGCAAGGCAGAAAGAACGAGTTCAGCCATAAGTTTAGGTGCGAGAAACAGAATTTAGTAGTAGAGATTGGTAGCACTAGATTGATTAATTTTGATGAATTCAGGCTTTGTTTATACGGGTGTAATTCTTATGGGCAACTTTCTAATAATTGGTTTATGGGCACAAAGGATGCCATATATGTGGATGAAAAGGGTGAACATTCAGCTCACTGTTATGGTCCACATTCTGCATTATTTGAGCAACTATAGCGACGTTTTCTTTTTTTCTTTTCTAAAGTGGTACAACTCATTGTTATGGTCCACATTCAGCATTATTTGAGCAACTATAGCAACGTTTTTTTGTTTGAACTTTCAACAAACAATAGCAACGTTTGACATATGACCAGCGTCGAAGTACCGGTAAAAAAAAATAAACCTAATTACGTTATACTAGATAGGGTAAGCGGATATCGAATCCACGAGTATGTGACTATAGCTAAAGTTTTACAAAATAAATGATTGGTTAATAGTTTTTTTAAAGACTAAATAATTAAATTACTAATTAACTTAAAAGTAAATATGATGCGATTAGAAGCAAGATTTGTAACAGTTGGATGAAGAGCAATCCCTCCCGGCTCTAGATATATTGATATAACTAAGTTATGGATGATTACTAGTATATGATTTTAAACCACATAGACATAGTTTGGATTACTTGAAATGAACAATTTTGGGTACAAGTTATGTTTACCACACGACCCGTCTTAACCCCTACACTAATTGGGGTCGGCAATACTCGTGATATTACAGAGTCTTAAGTTTCAACTAAAAGCATAGTGTGTTTGGGATTAAGTTAATGCAACAACTTATGTCTTAAGAAGATTTCTCAACCTGCTCTAAGAAAAGCTAATTTGAAGCCTTAAAAAAACAAGCATTAACTTTGTCCTGCATCCTAACACTTTAAAGAACCGCAATAAGCTGATAAACAGTTTCTAAACACAATCCCAAACGGCGTGACTTAGTTAATAAACCGCATCAACTTTGTCTTGCATCCAAACACTTTAAAGTGACTCTCAGCTTATCAAACCGCAATAAGTTGATAAACAGTTTCTAAACACAATACCAAACACCCTTTAAACCAATACTTATAGGCCAGCTTGTCTCATTTTATAAGTCATACGGTTTGGCTTTCAGTACAAATATATGTACCAGCTACCGAGCACACACTATTCTGTTCATGACAAACGATTTCTGAAGCCATATTATTACTGCAATACTACCACATCGACCAGATTCTAGGGTTATTTCCTGAATAAAATTTACAAAATTCAGTGCATTAAAATACAACATATTAGATATCAATTCTATGGATTGTGACCTTCATCTAAGAACACTAACATTTCAGACATTATTTGCTCTACAAAGTGAAAAAAAAAAAAAATTGTCAAGAAATCTGCAAAATCTTAAAAAGCATAAACTTGAAAAAAACAAAAAAAACATAAAAATGTCTTCATAAAACCTGTAAGAACCACTTCACGCGACTTTCTTGTTCATGTTTGTAACAAGTTGACGCATTTGAAACCTCCAAATCCAGAAGTAAACTAAACCAAAACCAATCAATATATAAATCCAAACAGCCTCACCCCCACTCTCATCAGCCGACCTAACCTCCAATATAGTAAACCTCTCCCTTTGTGAATTCCCCAAGATGCCCTCTTTCACATGACCATACAGCACATAAGCCCGATCCTCATCTCCTACAGTCACCGAGGTCGGGAAACTATACGAGTCAAGAGCAGTTTCGTCATAAACCACACCGTCACTCCAACTATTATCACTTTTTATATAATAAAGCTTATCTTGCGACACAACCAAAAGAACCCCGTCACTTCTAAGCGCCACACCATCAGGAAAAGTAAGTTCCTTGTTTAATGAAATTCTTCTTCCGGTCCCGTCTTCATGATCAACTTTATATAAGTTACCCGTGTTTGATTGTGAAACAATAAGATACCCTTTACTACAATAAATAATACCATTAAGCCCACACGAGGAGTATGGTGAATCGGGTACTGGTGTTCTGGTAAAAGCTTTCGACTCAGATAACACTGAAGCTTTACCTTCGATATCAACCTTCCATATCAGATTACTAGCTGAATTCGTGACATAAGCATTACCTAAAAAATCAACCGCTACATCATTAGCTCCGGCTGCAGAAGTGGAAGATTTTGCGTCAAATAGGGTGGTTAGAAAGATCCGGTCATGTGGGGTCCGCAGGTCGTATGCTGCAAGACCACAGTTGGAAGGGTCTGAATGCTGAAAAACCACCGCTAACAAACGCTTGTGAATGTTGTCGACGGTGACACCGAGGAATGATGAGTTGGCGGGTAGGGATTGGTCAGAGACTATGGTCTTGGTTATACCAGCATCAGATACGGATAGGAGGGTCGGGTGGCGGAGGGACCCGACTACGAAGTGTTGGGCACTTCGGTCGTATGTTATAGACTCGGGGTAAAGGTTTGGTGATTTGAATTCGATTACATGTGGTGACCCGGAAATTGGGGATTGGCTGAGGGTGAATATAGTGGTTAAAATCAGCAAATAGTAGGTTATGGTAAAAGACATAATTCTTGAAATTCGTAGATATAACTGTTACCTGAAAACAACGACGAATGAGTAGTGCATTTATAGATAGTTTGGCGACTAATCTTGTGAATGAAGTTAGCACTCAGTCACAGTCAAAAGAGTATAAATAAAATATTAATTCTTGTTTATCAAGAAAAGAGCAAGTCAATAAATGGAGATCCGATACAATATTCTAACTTCATATACATGAACAAAGCCGTAAAAAGTATGACTTGGTAAACTAAGGCTCCTCGGTTATACAAAGTTAGGTAGCTTTCAGAATTAAGCTCAAAGCTTCTATAACAGAAACTGCCCCAGATACCCGTTTACAATAATAACACACTAATAAGCACTCAAGACACTTTTATGCATGTATCCTTTTTTTTGGGTCATTTTACACCTCTCGGCTACAGCTACAGCTACAAGCCTACAACTACGATACCTTTTCAGACACTTTTATATAACACAAACTAAAATTTACAATTCACAGCTCACATCTCCATCTAACTTTGCTAAATACGTAACCGTGAGTCAATCTATGACCATCATGTCACAAATACGCAATCTTACTCTCAACAAATTTCGCGAATTGTATACCGAGTCTACTTTTAATGCACATAGATGGTTTCCAAAATTGCTTCTTAAAACTGCTTATCTACTTGTTTCCTTATAAAAAAGCCCCCCTTTGAGATTGCCTATCAGCTTATTATATAGTAATAAGCAATCCCAAACACCCTGTTAACGAAAACTGCTTATCCGCAAAGTTTAGAAAGGAAAAGCACTTGTGTTCAGCATAGCTTCCGTTAAAGTGCTTATCTAGCAACCTACTTATTATTAAATGCTTCTTCCAGTTTAAAGTTAGCAAATACGCAGTTTTTGCCCAACACTTGAACCTGCTTAAACAAGCAATCTCAAACACCCTCTACGCACTTAAAACTAAGCATATGCTAACATAAGCAATCCCAAACACCCCATTCATCTCACTCACAAAATTCCTATTTGTGATTTACTTAAGATCAAGGGCCTATTCAGGTTTAGCTTATAGGCGAGTCAGGAGGTGCAGAGTGCACACTCGCTTGAGCTAATGTAAAGGACCAAGCAAGGGGGCGCTGCCCCCCTTGACCCCCACACTTTGTATCAAGCTAGCTAGAACGAGTGTGTACTCCGCACCTCCTGACTCGCCTATGAGCTAAACCTGGATAAGCCCTTGATCTCAAGTAAATCACAATTACATAAAATAAGCAATGAAACTAAAATAACCAACAATTGCTAATAAGAAAACAAGTTTTCGAATTGTCCACCAGATTTGAAAAAAAAAAAAAAAAAAAAGTCTGAAAAAAATGAATAGGGTTTCAAACCTGTGTTAGATGTGACGTCAGCAATAGTTGATCTATGATTATTCGATGATTACAATTAAAATTGTAACAATAATTATATAAAATGTCGTGGTTCTTTTTAACTTGTTAATGTTTGACTTTTGATGGTTGTTCTAATTGGAGTGGAACTCCAGCAGTCCAGCCGTCTAAAGTTTTGATTTTAAAAGTTTTGCCCCTATAGTTTCCATTCTCACATTTATACTATTTCTTTTTTTCGACTTTTAAGCAGGGTGACAATTCAGGTCGGGTTCAAAGTCGAGGTGACTTGGTACAATATGGTGCATGTGTAGATAAAGAGATGTACAAGTATGCATGGATGCTTGGTGGTAGAACTCGAGATTTATACAAGAGCTAGCGTCAAGAACGCAAAAGTTGATTGGGTATGAAAATAAAGCTCTTAAAAAATTTCAACTCTAATCTTTCTCGTTTTAGGATCATGACTTGTTCCCACTACACTATCAAAGAGCTTTACGTATTCTGATTTTCGGATATCTATCTAAGATCAAAATGCCGTTTTATTTGCTATGTTGGTACAAAAGTACCAATCTTATTATGGGGTGTGGAGGTGTTTGGATTAGCAATATTTGTTGTTGTAGTTACTTCTTGCTGAAGAAAGCAAAGCGAGGATGGATACCAATCTATTGCAACTTGAGCAATTCATTTTTATGATCTTTGAGAGGATGCTACGTGACACGAACCTCGTTGCCTGGTAAAAGTTTTACTATGAGAGTTATGTGAAAAATATAAACAAAGTTCGGATACTTTTTAGACTATATTCTTGTAGATTACATTGAGCATGATGGTTTTGTACAAAAGTTTAGAATTTAAGTAGTTCACTCGATCATAAATATGTACTAAAAGTATTAGTCATATTGCTTAATCGCTCGGTTAAAGTTTTGTGTTCCTTTTACCTCCCACGATCTAAATGAGTTGTTTTATTAACTTTGAGCACATGAGAATGAAATAATATATTTTTTTAGTTAATGATAGCTCAAATGATTGTCATTAAAAAATAATATTAAAATGTAAGATCGAAATGTATTTGAGTTACTGATGGTTTCTTGATTGGTTTCATAAACAGGAACCGAAAACAGAAACAAGCAGGAACTTAAACACATTTGGAAGTCAACAATTTGATTGTATATGCTTGCAGCTTGTATATATATAGCCGCTTTTAGTTACAACTTCCACCAATGTGGGATAAGAACTTTTTAAACTCTCATGACTTTCACCAGTTTTGCCTTTTTTTTCTTTAAGATTCAATTATTGTTTAATTTTAGTTTTACAAAAATGTTTGTATTAGATTCATTGTCATTCATTATCCCTTATCTAATATACAAATATTCATTAGAGACGCACATGATAGATATAAGGGTGCATTTGGTATCCCACTATGGGAATGAAACTATTACTATGAAAGTGATAAAAGATGTTTGTTTAAGATGAGGGGGCCCACCACTATGGTAATGAATGATAGATATAATTCATACTCCATATACATCAAGAGAGCTAGGTATGGATCTTTCATAGGTGAGGGACCCACCACTACTATCAAACTCATACTCATTGTCATTCATTGCAGCATACCAAACGTACCCTTAGTTGATTCGTTTATCACTTGAGACGTGGCATATACTACCCCAATTATTATATTAATAATAAGAATAATTATAAAAATATTATATTTGTTACAAGTGAAAGTTATATACGGGATATTTGTCTCACGTTAATACTTGGTATTAAGTTATTAACGTAACACAATACATAAATAATAAGTAAAACATAACAAGAAATTCAAATTACGGCTTGCGTTTGGATTCAGTTTCTGTCCGTGCATGGGTTAAGGTTTTGGTTTTCTTAGCTTGATATAGTTCGTGACTGGGTGGAGTCTCCGAACAAGTTTCATTGGTTCTTCGTGTTTGATTTCGTCTCAGGTTCTATCACAACATGTCCTCCTCGTATATCTTCGAGGTAAATCTTAAACAATCTTGAAGATGTTTGGTAATCGTAAACGCAATCATGTCTTTTGTTAATAACGAAATTGGATTTGTATAAACTGGGTTTTGTTATGTTACACGAGTAAGCAATAATATTTTGGTTTAGTCACTCGTTTAGCACTCATTACCATAGACCGGAATTTATTTGGCTAAGGTCAATATAGTGAGATAATTCCTATATGTAATCTTCTTACTTATAATGTATGGATCATAGATACACTTTTGGTTTACATAGATCACAGGTGACAGTAACACACATATTGCATTAACAAAGAAACCAACTATAGCACTAAATCAAATAAATAATTCCCACTCTCAACTACTGAATTTCAGTTTAAAAAAAAAATAAGATAATAGTCGAGCACTTGGACAATAATTAGTTTGCTTTGTTATTAATCAGTATAAATTATAAAACAAATTGCAAATTTAATCTAAGTTAAATGTAATTCTTATATTTTCATGTCAGATACTTTTATATAATGTAACTTATTTGGAATAATGAAAAAATGGTTGTTTTTATAAAAAAGAAAAAAAGAAAATAGTGAGTTTCAAAAGAGGTGTTATATGGCTTGGGTTATAAGGGAAGATCATTTTGGGTATTTGAATTATAACGTTGAATTAAAATGAAAAAACTGATATAACATGATATGACATCAAAAAAGAAATATGAATTAAGTCAAAATACCCTTTTGCTCTTACTAAATTTTGTGAGCTTAAGGTTATGTTTTGTTTTACTTTTATTATTTTTGTTCTTAGTAAGAAAATTTGTTGTTCTTGTTGTTTTAGTTCATGGGCTAATGTATTTCTTTTTGTTACTATTATAAAAAAGCCTTTGCATGTTTCACCGTGCGATGTTACATTTGTAACATCACATCATAAACTTGCGGTATAAATAAATTTAACACCAAATCTTTTTGTATTAAGCATATAGTTAGTCATAGTTACAACAAAAAACTTTGTTTCGTAGAAAGATGAAATGTAAATAAAAGGCAATTAAAGGTACACGATTCTATAGGTCTCCTTAAATATGTAAAACCTCAAGATTATCATGTCTTCATGAGCTATATGATAAGAGCCATCAGACTTTCATAGTAAACTTGCTTATCTTGAGATATAAGACAGAGATATACAAGAAAGAGGAGTCATAATAGCATCCAGACTTATTTAAATAAATTTAAGTACATTCATCCTTCAAGAAATACATGTATACAATATTTTTTTCATGACTTAATCAATTGTAACCAATCAAACAAAACGACACTAACAAAACACACGCGAATGTATAAATGCTAACACTATCTCGTATAAACGAAATAAAACAAAACGACACCAGCAACACATACACTGTCACTATCATTTACAATCGGCTTATGTCTCGCTATGTCACCACTGTGAAGAAAATCTAATCCACTTTAACAATCTATATATTCATTCAGGCTTCCGTTTGATGCATACTCATAAACAATAATGTTTCTCATTGTTATCACATATGTCAATATATGACACGTGGTTTCGAATAATACTACCCCAAATGAGTAGATATCTGACTCTTATTTGTCGTTTCGCTGAACTGAACGTTGTATCTTGGAGAGGTCGAGGTCAACTATTTTTTTGCCATTCCATACGTCATCCATTACGATGTTGGCACTCTTTATGTCACGATGTATGACGTTTAATTTGTCATTCATGTTGTTTTGAAGGTAACTCAAACCTTCCGGAATATCAAAGCATATTTGTATATGTCTAGCCCAAATAAGACTAGACGTTTCACAAACAACCTTCACAACTTCCATAAGAAGCATGCTCGTCTCACGACCTTCATCACAAAAGGAGAGAAAATATATTAGCAATTAGCACTTCTATCATTAAAATCAGTATAAGAACCTTAATATAAATATAATAATCTATCTTTTAACTACTATAATAACAAAAATATAATTCGCTTATTTCATTAGATCTACATCAATCAATTATAAACATAACTAGCAGTAGTACAAAAAGTAAAAGAAGAAATAAAGTGAATACCTATTCTGAGATCTAAGATGGTTGACATCTATGATGAAAATAGCGGCTGTGATGCTAAGAATTAGGAATTGTGTTTTCTGGAATATATAATGTAACTAGTCAGGTTATTATGATGGGCTAGGTTAGCTATATAAGAGGCCTTAAACTAGCTTTTTTGGGCCACTACTGACTACACACTAGAATGTGGCCTTTTTAAGTTATTATAGTGTTAGGTTCAAGTTGGCCTTTCTATATCTGCAAACATGTAATAACCATCTTATCACAAATAAGTAATCTTACTTTCTCGGATTTTGTATACGAGTCTACTTCTGATGCACATATGTGTGGCTTTCAGAACTGCCTATTGAAACTGCTTATCTACTTAACTTTGTGTGTGTGGTAACCATGATTTTCGACCTTCTAGCTGACTAATTCACGGGGTTTGTGTGCATCACCACACCATATAAACAGGAACCGGGTAAAGCCCTTCTCTTTTACGAAAAGTTGGTATAGCCACATCAAGGCTGTTTGCACCAAGCGAGATTTGACTTTTAGACCTCTCAGATTTTAGCGATGATAGTCACAAGAGTTTTACCCTGAGTGGTTGCTTATCTACTTTTTGCTTTTGGCTTATGAAATAAAGCATCTTTTAGGGGTGTTTGATATTGCTTTTCTACATATTTTAGAAAGAATAATCACACTTGTGTTTGGCATTCTTTTCTTTATTTTAAAAAAAGCTTATCCCAGTGTAAACTAAGCAAATAAGCAGTTTAGGTCTAAAACTTGAAACTACTTAAAAAAACACATCAAGCACTCAAATAAGCAATCATAAACACCCTCTGAGCTCTTAAACTAAATACTTTAAAATAAGCAAAAAGAAATAAAAAAAGTTGGGGGTTGAAACCTGTGATGCAGAGACTTGTTCTTATTTTTTTTCTCCAGATTTGATAATCGATTAGATTACATACAAAAAGATCGATGATTACATTTAAAAGTATCACAATAATTATATAAAGTGGAATTTGTTGTTGTTTTGGGTTTAGTTTTTATTTCGCAAATGTTTCATCTTTATTTATCTGTTAATAATTTGACTTTTGATGGAACTCCAGTCGTCTAAAGTTTTGGTTTTAAAAGTTTTGCCTTTATAGTTTCGATTATTACATTTCTACACTTTCTTTTTCTCGACTTGATGGGTGACAATTCGGGTTGGGTTCGATGAAAAAACTTTGCAAGACTTATTTCCGGCCATCCTCAACTCTAACTAGGCCATCATACACGTTGGATGTTAAACATGTTACATGGTTTATGAAGACTAGACGAAAACCCGTGCATAGCGACATATAATTATACTTGCGAGCTTGTGATTTTGGCATGATCTTTTATGCAACACTTAAGAGTTCAATTTTTATTTATTGCGAAAAAAAGTACTACGTATATGAGTTAGAAACTAAAAATATAAAGGTTTGAGAATTAAAAGATATTTAAACTATTAACTTAATGGTTAATGGTGTTATCATTTTTTAACCAAGAATATATAAGCAACTGAACTTTACTTATTTTTATACGGAGTATTTTTTATGTTTTAAGAAAAAAATGTTTTCTTATTATACATTGTGGAGATAAGTTGGTTCATGTCGATCCTTTAACTTGTTTAATTGTAAACCATGTAATTTTAAGTTACGTTTCGATGAACTATAACTCGTCTGCTGGCTCACAGTTAACTCATCGACAATCCAAACACTGCTTTTTCAGTTTTTTGAACAATGGCTAAAGCAAAGACAGCCTGAACATGACATGGAAACTGGTTTAGACCCAACCTTAACATTAATTTTGGTGTAGGTCACGGGCTGTGTAAGAAAATTGCTAGTGATATTAAAGATATCTTCCTGATTGTTTGTTTAACATTTATTAAATGAGCAAAGTTGGTATAATGGTATCTAATTCCACACTAATTTGATAATTTTCATGGCATTTTTGTTTGTCCATAACTCTTTAATAAAAATCCAATCTTGAAACTTAAGTTTGCAACAGTTTATATATATATATATATATATATATATATATATATATATATTACTACAATTTTGGATTTGCATAGAGGTGGAAGGCAAACAGGAAGTTGGGGGTGGGGGTAGTATCCAACACTATTGTACAATCCATAATTTAGGCCCATGTAACTGAATGATAAATCGTAGGTGAGCGAAAACCGAACCGCAAACCAAAAGAACCACAACAATCAAACCGAGAAACCAATTCGGGGGCAAAAACTAACTGTTCAATTTCAGAAAATAGAAAAACCGTTTTTTGCGGTGCGGTTAAACCGTAATAACCGCACCAAACAAAAACCGTCTTGTACAATCCATAATTTAGGCCCATGTAACTGAATAATAAATCGTAGGTGAGCGAAAACCGAACCGCAAACCAAAAGAACCACAAAAATCAAACCGAGAAACCAATTCGGGGGCAAAAACTAACTGTTCAATTTCAGAAAATAGAAAAACCGTTTTTTGCGGTGCGGTTAAACCGTAATAACCGCACCAAACAAAAACCGTCTTGTACAATCCATAATTTAGGCCCATGTAACTGAATAATAAATCGTAGGTGAGCGAAAACCGAACCGCAAACCAAAAGAACCACAAAAATCAAACCGAGAAACCAATTCGGGGGCAAAAACTAACTGTTCAATTTCAGAAAATAGAAAAACCGTTTTTTGCGGTGCGGTTAAACCGTAATAACCGCACCAAACAAAAACTGTCTTTTGCGGTGCTGTTAAACCGTAATAACCGCGCCAAACCACTCAACCATTTATAAGCCCATTTTTTTTTTTTTTATTTATATGAGCTTATTTAATGTCGACCTAAAAAATTTTCCTATACCTGAAAACCGGACTTTAAAAGTTCCAAAATGTATTTGCAATATGGGCTGCACAACAAACTCCGATTCATGTATTCGTTGATGGATATTTTTTTTGCATGTGAGCATGTCCCTAATTGTACAGCACATATCAATAATTTCCTTTAGTCGTCACTTTCAAAAGGGACGTGTCAAACTATTGCCTTTTATGGAATAAAAATCTACCGAATAACTTAAATGACAAAAGAAGACTTCGAGACAAAAGAACTCGAGAAAGTTCCAGTGGCATGTTACACGTCCAATATCATCAAAACACCAAAGATATTTTCTCACGTTTCAAGAACATTCTACAACATTATATCCTCAACTATAGTTCACAAACACCCATGCAAACAAAAAAAAAAAAAAAAAATCTAACCCTAGATATTTTTTTTGATTGATACATATCGAATGTGCATGGGGCCTACCTAGTTACACCGACTTTAATATCATTGGTTGAGTTCTATATATACCACCACGTATCAAATGCCACCGTTACACTAACGTATGTGTTTTGTACAAAAAGTACAAGCTAGTAATTTAAGGTTGAATATAATGGAGTCGGATGAAGGATGTTCCTCGTATTATGGTGTTCTTGGTGTTTCTGTGGATTCTTCAGATGATCAGATTCGTCGTGCTTATCGTAAGCTTGCTATGGTATGTTTCTTGTTCTTGGTCTTAAGTTCGTTTTTTGCATAATGTTTGATAACTGATAATGTTGATTTAAGCTTTCATGTGGGCTTACGAGCTTATGTAACGTCAGTTAATATTTCATAAGTTCGAATTTCCTGACTTATTTTGAGACTTATAAATTGATATAAGTTTATTATTTCATAATAAGCTTGTTATAAGCCGAAAATTTTGGGCCTATAAAATATATGCAGAAATCAAATAAGCTCATAAGGTCACAAATTAGCGTAAACAAACATCCCCTCAAGAAAACTGCTTATGTGTTTTATTGGGTTTTGATATGATGGACATTTTTTAGGATTGCTTTTGGGAGTTTCATTTATTTGTTATGTGTTTTTTGGCATATAGATTTGTTAGCTTTGCTGGTTTTCAACATTTTGTTAATACATTGAAATAAGCAGCTTGGAGTCTAGAAGTTGCAGTTTGGATAAGGAGTTGAGATATTCCTAAAATTGCTTGTTGATTATTATTTAACACAATAATTAGCATATGATAAGCTAGTTTTCATAAAAAGTCACAAATTTGATTATAAACCTATTCTAATGGCAAAATTAATGTTTTTGGTGTAGCAATGGCATCCTGATAAGTGGACAAAGAATCCATCTCTTTTAGGAAAAGCTAAACATAAGTTTCAACAAATACAAGAAGCTTATTCAGGTAATTATAGGTTTGTTATGTTACTTGTGATTCGAATTATTTTTCGCAAATGCAAAATGTTGATGTTTGTTTTGTTGTGATTTTTGTGAATAAAACAGTGTTGTCAGATCATAATAAGAGATATATGTATGACATGGGATTGTATGATCCTCAAGATGAAGTAGATGAGGTAACTAATTTCCTCTGTTCACTAAGGTTTTCTAGTATTCTCTTCATTTGTCGAATCGTGTATTTATAATAGTTTCGCTAACTTTTTGGTAACTATAAGCTTTTTCAATAAGGTTATGCTAATTACTTGCTACTTATCGCGTTTTATAATAGGGGTTTGCTGATTTTTTGCAAGAGATGTCATCCTTGATGGAAGATGCAAAGAAAGAGGTAAATAACTACACTTGATTTCACGAAGTCTAGACGCGACCTTTTATATTGAATTTTTTTAGTTTTTTTAAGTACTCTTCTGTAATTGTTGGCGGCCTGAATGGATTTGACCCGGGTCGACACTCAAGAACATTGGCTATATACAAGATAAAAAGATCTTCTTGTGTAGCTCAATCACGTCAAGTTAACTGAAACATGTAAAAATGTTTCTGTATGATCTGTTGAGTTTTGCATAGCATTATTTTGATTGATTTAGATGCTAAAAATGGTTTGTAAATTTGTGTTAAACAGGCGAAGAAGTATAGTTTCGGCGAAATCCAAAACATGTTTTGGGAAATGGCGCAAAGTTTCAACTATTCAGACACGTCTTGTTTGGATTACAACACTCAATACAATGAACCAAATTGGTCTCAAGAGATGTTTACTTGGGAAGCTGACTATTCAAGAAGTTCAAAGAGAGCTCGTGCCAGTACGAACCCATTGCCTCAGTTCCACCAATCGGACTTTGGTATGCAAGAGACCAAATGTGTATAGATTATGTAAAGTTGCGTTCTGAATTTTGAGTCCTACCTTTTTGTTCCAAGTCTTCCAACCCAATTTTGGTGCCACGAAAACCACAGGGATTGAACCCTTGTTGGTTCAAGTTGATGAAATCGAGCTTCATAATTGTCAAATAAAAAATAAAAAGGTCACGTCATGTTAAACAGGCTGGAACTTACGAGGAAGTGATGTAATTACCATTGATCGTTAAAGATCTTGAATGTGTAATTTGGGTGTTTTTTTTATAGCAAAACATGGGTTTTGTAATGTAAATTCTTTTACCATTTGCGAAAAGTTCTTCAATTTGAAAGTTCTTATCTTATGCGTCTCAAAAACCACAACTTATGATGTAGACCTATAAGTGTAAGATGTGTGTTTTTATACTTATATACATTTTGTTACAACCTTGCGAGATGTAAAAACAAATCATAATGTTCGTTAGCGATTGAAGGTGAAAAATACATAATAGGTAAAGAAATGAAAATGTTTAATAAACAAATAGTTGTGTGTTTAAGTCTTATTTGGGTAGGGATCCTGTGAGAAGAAAACTTATAATGAGAAGGATGAGAAATAACTATAGCAACATATTTAAGATGCGTCGACTTGAATTAGATGCATCTTTATTCATTTAGATGCATCCCAACTAGTTTCGAAAGTGATTTTAAAGTGAAAACGATGCATGGTAGTACTTGCAACAAATTTGACCCGCAGAAGACGAAAAATACATAGGATTTGCCTAACTTGCTAAAATGCATCTAATATATGTATATACATCTAATTTTTAGCTAGAAAATATATTAGGATGCATCTAAAAGATTAGAGATGCATCTAATTCAAATCGATGCATCTCTAATGTGCAGTTATAGTTATTTCTCATCCTTGTATTATGTGAGATAATTGTCGTTCAAAAAAAATAAATAAATAAAAATAGAAAACAACTTTGTAGCCTAATTTAAACGTGTAGCTTAGTTGGTTTGTGTGAAGAAAAGTTTGCAAATCAGTCCTACTAAATAATCAAGATGGGTTGAATTAAGTATTTGATGTAAAGCTCAATTTACATATCAATTATCCGGCGGGGTCAAGACTTAGGATCAAATGAGAAGAAAACTTAAAATGAGAAGAATAAGAAATAACTATAGCCACACATTAGAGATGCATTGACTTGAATTAGATACATCTCTAATCTTTTAGATGCACCCTAATATACTTTCTAGCAAAAAATTAGATGCATATACATATATTAGATGCATTTCATCAAGTTAGGCGAATTTTATGTATTTTTCGTCCACTGTGGGTTAAATTTGTTGCTAGTACTACTTGCATCGTTTTCACTTCAAAGTCACTTTCGAAACTAATTGTGACGCATCTAAATGAATAGAGATGCATCTAATTCAACTCGATGCATCTCAAATGTGTGATTATAGCTATTTCTCATCCTTCTCATTTTAAGTTTTCTTCTCACTGGATCCTTACTCGCGGGGTCAATTATAAATTTGAACGCTTCTTATCACATTTTCATAAGCTAAATAAATTTGAAGATGTTTCCAAGACCCGGACCTATTTCGAACCATGTTACCAAATGAACCTAGACCCGTTTAGACCCGAAACTCGTTTTAACCCATTATTAATTTTATCGAGGTTATTAATTTATCGAGTATCAATTTATAGAGGTTTTACTGTAGTTTGAACTTTGAACTATACTTAAACCCACTTTCCTTGTGTTTTCTCATAAACCTGGTGGAACCTACCAACCTTGTCGTGACAAAGAAAGTTTTAATGGATTTGATGATGTTTGACAATGATACCATCATACCAACTACATGTTTGCATAATGTTGATGACTGGTTTATACGTCTCGCTTTAATGAATATGGAAGACAATGTAAGCTTTTATGTGGGCTTATGAGCTTATGTGATGTTGGTTAATATTTCATAAGCTTGAATTTCGGGCTTCTTTTGAGACCTATGAATTGATATAAGTTTATTATATCATAATAAGCTTATCATAAGCTGAAAAAGTTGACTATGAAATATTTGCTGAAATCAAATAAGCTCGTAAGCCTCCAAAAAAGCTTAAATAAACACCCCCAAAATAAAACTGCTTATGAGTTTATTGGGTTTTGATATAATAAACATCTTTTAGGAGTTTCATTTAATTGTTATGTGTTTTTTGGCATCTAGGTTGTTAGTTTTGCTAGTTATCAACGTGTTGTAATACGATGTAAATTAAACACATTGAAATAAGCAGCTTGGAATCTAGAAGTTTGTTTTTTGTTTTTTGTTTTTTTTTTTAACCATGATTTCCGACCTTTTTGGTCGACTAATTCACGGGGTTTGAACCCACCGCAACACAGACTCAAATCAGGTAAGCCCTCCCTTTTCAGGAGGTTGGCATTGTTGAAAGGTTAAACCCCGTAGGTATTATGTTTATTAGTGACCACTATTTATACTGACAATCACATGAGAGACATTAAACCTAATGGACCCTAAGCCCACAGTCTGGGCTTGGGCTTTATTCTCTAATACTCTCCCGCAGTCCGAGCGGCGAAATCGCGAAAGCTCGAGACTGGAGTAGAAAACTCTAAATTAAAAAACTAAAACTATTTTGTTGGAGAAGACCCATTGTGGTGCCAGCAGAGGAATTCCAAGAAGAAAGTCGTTTACGAAGCAGCATCGGCGGTTATGTCTGTGTAGTATTTCGTTTTAGGGTTAGGAGATGGGGAGGTCGTTTGTTTAAACGTGGGGTGTGGAAAAAGAAAATGATATGATAAACGTTTGTTTATGTTACAAATGTGTGAGATGATGAGATGATCGCGTGATATGCAAGGAAAAGTATTGATGGAGGAAAAATGCTACTGGTAAACTAATTGTAATATGTAAGGAAATGTAGTACTGGAAAAGGTTAAGTTGTACGTGAATGGGAAAAAAATGTTATATTAATGGAGATGAGACGGCAGAATGTAGGGGAAAAAAAGATATGTGATTAGGGTTTTTGGATATGTTTTTAGGAGATGGGTAGGTGTGACGGGGTGGCGCAAAAGTGGCGGCTTGATGACCGAGTAGGTCTCAAGATCGTACCTGCTCATGATACCATGTTGAAAGGTTAAACCCCGTAGGTATTATGTTATGTTGGAATTATTAAGTCCAAATGCTCCTATATTAGTACTTATTTATGTATGTATATTTGCAGACAGATAAACCAATAAGGTTAAAGTAGTAGGATTGATGATCTGTCATGTATGACAGTTATATTAGTTAGAAAACGTTTATGGCAGTTACTTAGTGAAAGGTTGTGTCTTTTGGTCCTTTGTGAACCATCATACCTTTTCACTTGTGTCTGTACATAAACTATATATATCCTTGTATATGACAGTTATATATATCAATATTATTACAGTTATTCTTGTTATATTTCCCTCCAAATTTCGTCCTTACTTATTCCATTTCACAGCCTAATATTTCCTTATACAAACACTAGAATTCTGCATAATGGTTAACCTAACTATTATATAGAAAGAAATTTGCCAATCCCACAATTGAGATCATTAAACCATTCTAATAAGTGGTATCAGAGCCAAAACCCTGGGAGAAACATACAGAGATCTCAAACTGAGTTTGTCCAGAGACAAATTAAGAGAGATACTGAGATTGCCATGGGAAACAAGATGAGACAGATTTCAAAGGAATGTAAAGACATGCTGAAAAAGAAGATGGAGGAAATTCGTGTGCATAATGAGAATTTGACACAGAAGAAAGGAATGGTTGGGAGATACAAGAATTACATTTGTTTCAAATGTAAATCGAAGGGACATATTGCTAGAAGTTGTCCCACAGATAGAAATCCTATCAAGTCTGCAAGCCCTGGAAACACAATTCATAAACCAAACACTCAAATTGAGTTTTCTGAATCAATTCATCTCCCTACAGACTACATGGTAGAGGGAACAGATGAACTTGATTGGAATCAAATTTGGTATGTAAGTACCAAAGCAAATAGACATGTTTGCAGTAACATATCTCTTTTTTCAAAATTAAAAGAGAAATTTGCTGTGGAGAAAAATGAAGAACAGAGGAAATTCATTTTCATACATGGGATAGGAGAAGTGCAGATTAGAATTGGAGATGATATTCTAATAATTCCTAGTGTTCATTATACACCAGAAGTCACACTTAATATCCTCTCTGCATCACAATTGGAGGCACAAGGCTTGATACTTACCTTCAAAGGAAACAGATGCATACCCACTCCCATGTTTAAGAATCCCACATATTGTAATTTTGATGCAATCAAGATGAACCAGAGGCACAATGAGTACTTAGAAGGCTACTTCAGAATGATTAGTGAAGAAACACTCAAAAGGGAAGAACACCACAAAGAAAAGGCAGTATCTTTCACATATACTTGCAATATATGTGAAGAAGATGGGCACTTAGACTACATGTGTCCACAGAATACTCTCACAGCAGAAGATGATAATTCTGTCTTCACAAGAGGTGTACACTTTCCAATCCCTATAAAATGTTTCAATGATTGTATTGCTCTATTAAATTTACTAGAGGATGACTATATTATTAGTCAGAATTGGAATGGATATAGGGAGAATTTCATGAAGGCCTATTATTGGTTCTATTCTGTCTATTTAAAAAGAAGCCTACCAGGTCCTTTACCACCCAAGATAAAAGGGAAAGAGATCCATTTGATGGATTTACACAAAAGAATTGAGACACTAGGGGGATACCTTGGTGTAGACTTTGCAAATAAATTCTCATACATTGCTGAGATTTTTGGGCTAGATAAAGAAGATGGTCAGAGAATTAAAGAATGCTATAACCTCTATTTGAATGTTTTTATTTGCTTTTATAAGACAGCAAGAGTGTCACATGAAGAAGCAGAAGGATTTGCTTCCAAAGGCAAGGAGATATGCCAAGAAGATCAGGAAGATCAAGTGACTGAAAACTCTGCATTGGACATTCAAGAAATGAAGAAGGTTGAGCACTTTGGTGTCAAACTAGAAGACACTATGGACACAAGCCAAAAACACATTCACAGCACTTATGAAGAAGGGCAGTCAAGCAAAGTCAAGAAAGAAACCATTGAAGGCACAAACAACAAAGATGACTTTCAAGTCATTGTCTAAATTCAAGACAGATAGACCATTTGAACTTAGGGGGAAATGTTGGAATTATTAAGTTCAAATGCTCCTATATTAGTACTTATTTATGTATGTATATTTACAGACAGATAAACCAATAAGGTTAAAGTAGTAGGATTGATGACCTGTCATGTATGACAGTTATATTAGTTAGAAAACGTTTATGGCAGTTACTTAGTGAAAGGTTGTGTCTTTTGGTCCTTTGTGAACCATCATACCTTTTCACTTGTGTCTATACATAAACTATATATATCCTTGTATATGACAGTTATATATATCAATATTATTACAGTTATTCTTGTTATATTTCCCTCCAAATTTTGTCCTTACTTATTCCATTTCACAGCCTAATATTTCCTTATACAAACACTAGAATTCTGCATAATGGTTAACACTAACTATTATATAGAAAGAAATCTGCCAATCCCATAATTGAGATCTTTAAACCATTCTAATATTATTAGTGACCACTATTTATAATGACAATCACATGAGAGACATTAAACCTAATGGACCCTAAGCCCACAGTCCGGGCTTGGGCTTTATTCTCTAATAGGCGTAGCCACTTAAGGTTGTTTACAACTAGCAGGAATTGAACTTGAGACCTCGCACATTTTAGAGTGATAGTGACAAGCTCTTTTGCCACTAGGCCACCCTTAAGTGGTTTTAGAAGTTGCAGTTTGGATAAGGAGTTGAGATATTCATAAAATTGCTTATTGATTAGTATTATCTAACACAATAATAAACCTATATATTCTAATGGTAGAATTTATGTGTTTTTGGTGTAGCAATGGCATCCTGATTAGTGGACAAAGAATCCATCTCTTTTAGGAAAAGCTAATCATTAAATTCAACAAATACAAGAAGCTTATTCAGGTAATTGTAGGTTTTTATGTTACTTCTGATTCGAATAATTTTTCGGAAATTCAAAATGTTGATGTTTTTTTTGCTGTGATTTTTGTGAATAAAACAGTGTTGTCAGATCATAATAAGAGATATATGTATGACATGGGATTGTATGATCCTCAAGATGAAGTAGATGAGGTAATTAATTTCCTCTGTTCACTAAGGTTTTCGAGTATTCTCTTCATTTGTCGAATCGTGTATTTTATAATAGTTTCGCTAACTTTTTGGTAACTATTAGCTTTTTCAAGAAGGTTATGCTAATTACTTGCTAATTATCGCGTTTTATTATAGGGGTTTGCTGATTTTTTGCAAGAGATGTCATCCTTGATGGAAGAATCAAAGAAAGAGGTAAATAACTACACTTGATTTCACGAAGTCTAGACGCGACCTTTTATATTGGATTTTTTTAGTTTTTTTTAAGTACTGTTCTGTAATTGTTGGCGGCCTGAATGGATTTGACCTGGGTCGACAGTCGAGAACATTGCCTATATACAAGATAGAAAGATCTTCTTGTGTAGCTCAATCACGTCAAGTTAACTGAAAATGTTTCTGTATGATCTGTTTTGAGTTTTGCATAGCATTATTTTGATTGATTTAGATGCTAAAAATGGTTTGTAAATTTGTGTTAAACAGGCGAAGAAGTATAGTTTCGACGAAATCCAAAACATGTTTTGGGAAATGGCGCAAAGTTTCAACTATTCAGACACGTCTTGTTTCGATTACAACACTCAATACAATGAACCAAATTGGTCTCAAGAGATGTTTACTTGGGATGCTGACTATTCAAGAAGTTCAAAGAGGGCTCGTGCCAATACGAACCCATTGCCTCAGTTCCACCAATCGGACTTTGGTATGCAAGAGACCAAATGTGTATAGATTATGTAAAGTTGCGTTCTGAATTTCGAGTCCTACCTTTTTGTTCCAACCCAATTTTGGTGCCACGAAAACCACAGGGATTGAACCCTTGTTGGTTCGAGTTGATGAAATCGAGCTTCATAATTGTCAAATCAAAAATAAAAAGGTCACGTCATGTTAAACAGGCTGGAACTTACGAGGAAGTGATGTAATTGCCATTGATCGTTAAAGATCTTGAATGTGTAATTTGGCTGTTTTTTTATAGCAAAACATGAGTTTTGTAATGTAAATTCTTCACCATTTGAGAAAAGTTCTTCAATTTGAAAGTTCTTCTTAACTTTGCGTCTCAAAAACCACAACTTATGATGTAGACCTATGACTCTATGAGTGTAAGATGTGTGTTTTTATACTTCTATACCTTTTGTTCAGTGAGCGATTTAAGGTGGAAAATACATAATAGGTGCTCCCTCCGTCCCATAATAAGTGTCCAGTTTGACTTTTTAGAATCAAACTGGTTTAACTTTGACCAGGGCCGTCCCATGAATTTATGAAATTTTTGAGGGCCCTGTACGAAATTAAATTATGAGGCCCTTCGATAAGGAATGATATATATAAAGTGTTACAATTTATAATATATAATGCAATAATTAGCTAAACGTTCTAACATATTACTTATTTAAGATACTTTCTCATCTAAATAGTTTTTTCTTAGTGAAAAATATGCGTACACATGCATATAATTATTAGCGGGAATTTTGAGGCCCTTAAAAATTTTGAGGCCCTGTGCGGTCGCTCACCTTGCACACCCTCAAAGCCGGCCCTGACTTTGACTTTAAATATTATTATTTTCTGTTATATACTACTTGATAAAAATTATACCAATAAAAAGTACACTTAAAACTTAATCCGTTTATATATTTAGCATCAATTATTATGTATCACACGCAAAAATAGTTAACGTCAAAGTTGAACCAGTTTGACTCTGAAAAGTCAAACTGGACACTTATTTTGGGACGGAGGTAGTAAAAAACAACTTTAACAAAAAAGGGTGTGTATCTTAATGGTATTCAATGTGAGAATGTTCCTTAACCAAATAGTTGTGTGTATCTTAATGGTATTCTTGTCAACACATTGTGAGATTGATTTGTTGTATTTATAGTGTGAGATAGTTAGCTGTTAGAGAAAAAGCAAATTTGTAGCCTGAGTTAAACGTGTAGCTTAGTTGGTTTGTGAGACGAAGAGTTTGCAAATAAGTCCTACTAAATAATCAAGATGGGTTGAATTAAGTATTTGATGTAAAGCTCAATTTACATAACAATTATCCGGTGGGTCAATTACAAATCTGAACGCTTATCACATTTTCATAAACAAAAAAAAACTTGAAGACGGCTCGGTTAGAGACCCAAGACCCGGACCGGCCTGTTTCGATCCGTGTTCCCAAATGAACCTGGACCCGTTTAGACCCGATACTCGTTTTAACCCATTACCCGGCCCATCCGTTTTGCGCCATATAGTTTGAACTATACTTCAACCAACTTTCCTTGTGTTTTCTCATAAACCGGGTGGAACCTACCAATCTTGTCGTGACAAAGAGAAGATGTATTGGATTTGATGATGTTTGACAATGATACCACATCATTCCAACTACATGTTTGTTAGCCAACCATTTTCTTTCCAACTTGTGCTATATAAAGTAAAGATCATATGCTTTTTTTTCTTATCAAAAAAATAAACATAACAATGGATCAATACAAAGGCTCAGATGTAGACAAATACAGATGTTTCATGAGTGGTGAAGGTGAGAAAAACACCAAATGGAGGTCGGGTGTACCCCCTAATTTTGATGCGGTCAACAAACTATTCGAAGAAGGTAGAACAAAGGTATTAGTTTAGTCTTGTACAACTTGTCGCAAAAATATTGATAACTAACAACGCTGAAGCGCTCATTTAAGTAAAAGTTACAGCACGAATAGCACAAATGTTATAAAAATATGTTGTTACTTATTTAAACTGATACTAGTATATGGTTTGTACTTTGGGTGTTATTAAGATATGGCCAACAGGTTCTTTGGAAGAGCAAGTTCAGAATCTTGTGAAAACATGGGAAATGGAGTCTTTCCATAAAATAAATCCTCAAGATATAAAATCTATTAATGTGGCAAAATTTACAATTTCTGTTAATGGTAAGTTTGATGCACCAAGTACTAATTAATGTGTATATATATAAATGATAAATCCCTTACACATATCACTGTACTAATGTTTTTAAGGTAGGAAACCTTTGACACGAGCTGAGGTTGCTAAGATAGGTGGAGGGTACAATAATTTTCTTCAAACTTCGTTGCCACATAATCTACGAATTTATGATCCAAATGAAGAAAATGCGGATACAGCTCTTAAACTCTTCACAACCACCTTTCCTCGCGGTTTTGCAGTAGAGATTCTACAGGTTTACTCCGGTCCTCCGATTATTGTGTATAAGTTTAGACATTGGGGTTACATGGAGGGTGAATTCAAAGGTCAACCGCCTACCGGAGAATTGGTGGAAATGCTTGGTGTATCTATAATGGAGGTAAATGATGCCAATATAAATTATCTATGCACAAAGTTTTTTCATAAGTTTGTATATTAGTAAAACTTATCCGAGGTAACAGTTTTGACTCGTTTTCATATGAACGGTTCAATTTGGCTTGTGTTTTATGTCATACGGGTTAAGAAGACATTCAAATGTTTCCCATGTTTTCAAGTTGTGTAATGTGTATAACTTAAGAGATTTTGTGTTATCGGACTTGACCCGTTTTCTGATGGATGTCTAATTTGGGCACTTTTTGTACCAGCTGGACGAAAACTTCAAGGTGTCGAAAATGGAGTTCTTCTACGACAGAGGAGAGTTACTCGCGGGTCTAATCAAGGGTGAAGTTGAGTCCATTAGCCAAGATTTCATCACGAGTGGGGCTTCTTCAAGTTGCCCGTTTTCATAATGAATACATCATGCATGTTTAATGTTTTCATTTGCTAGCTATGCTTTTATAATTATGGAATAAACACACTTATGAGTTTTAATCGACATTTTGTATTGTTGCCTTGTTGGTTTGTATGCTTGAAGCTTCATGTGTTCCATGAACCTTAAAAAAGCTAAAAATAAATAAATACTCTTTGATGGTTTTATATTCAAGTCGCGTTTAAAATATGTCTCGATTTCTTTAAACACGTAACATGTTAAACATTTTATACATTAAATCGTACTAGCAGGGTACCCGCGCGATGCAGCGGCGGGTACCATGCAATTAAAATTTTCAGCAAGAAATGTTTTTCAGTTCTATACTTTACGATATACTATCTTTACGGATGACGATAATTTTAGTTTTGAATCATTTTAAGCAATAACAAGTTAGCTCATATAAAAATCGTAGATTATCCACATGACATTGTGGCAATACAGATGCGGTAGCTCATATATTATGGAGGTATGAGGTTGAGGAGCTGNAAATACACCATATAAGTTTTTTTTGGCACTTATTTAGATTATTAACAATGTCTATTATGGATACAAGTAAATAAGTACTTATAAAGGTAAAGAAAACCAAAATGTTTAAGAAATCATGTGGGTATATCATTTTCTTGTTGTTCGGATCAGAACACAAGCTCAAAGTCACTCTATAAAAAATTATTGTATCACTTTTACACTACCAAAAATTATTGTACCACTTTTATAAACATAAACCAATTGTAAAACACACTTAAACTAAATATTCGGATAAGAGGCCCAAGTGAGATTACACCAGCCCAAGTCCAACACAAAATTTTGTTATAACCCTAATTAATAACCTAAAATGTATAACTCGTATCCCTAATTTCTTTCACGTACAAACGCAGTCAAACGCTACTCTTTCCACACCGAATATCACTCTTCTTATTGTTCGGACCAAAACACAAGCTCAAAGTCACTCTATCTTGAAGTCGGCTTCGAACACAGGTAGGTTTTTTCATTCTTATTTTTTTCGTTTCTTGTGTTCGTTGACCCGAAAGAGAGAATGAATGAAACAATTGTGTTTTGTTCATTCTTTTTAATTTTCGGATATTAAAAAGAAGTTTTTCTTCGAAAAAGTTCTGTGATGATTTTCATTTATACATTTGTTGTTACGAGCAAATTTGTGGGTATTAAAAGATAAAACTGAGATCTTGTTACTTGTTTTTTTTCTTCCGGAAAAAAAAATATTCGACACTTTCTTTCTTTTTGTTGTTACAAAGTGGTTGATGTTTGTTGTTGTATTTTATGTATTGATGTGATGATGAATACCGAAACAACCAAAACCATCGCGATATGGGCAGAGATGGCAGCGATGAAGGAAGCATAAACATGGAGTGGAGGGAAGTTTTGGGTTGCTAGATGTGTGTAGGCATTTATGGCTCGGAATTATATGGGTCAGAATTAAATATGGATCTTTTAATGGAGGGTTGTACATTGTGCTTAAATGGTTGTAATTTTGGGTGTAGGGGTATTTTTAATAGCATTAATGTAGAATTCATAGAAAAGTGGTCTGAATTTCATTCCATGCTATTTTTTGTTGTACACCATGCTTTGGTTGTTGTAAATATGAAAATTGGTTGCTTTAAAGTGTTGTAAACCATGCATCATTATTTGTAAATCTAAAAATTTTGGAGAGAGAGTGCTTCCTCTATTATATGTAGTATAGATGGTTAGTTGACATTCGAAAAAACAAGTCAATAAATGATTTTAGAGTAAATTACACCGTTACTCTTTGTGGTTTGTCCCAAATCCCCACTACGGTCCCTGATCTTTTAGTATTATTATTATTATTATTATTATTATTATTATTATTATTATTATTATTATTACTATTACGTAAATAGTCCTTATGTTGAAACCTTATAAGACCATTCGTCCTTATCACTAATTAACATCTGTTAAATCCCCATTAAAACCCCTCACATGCATTACACATGAGGGTAAAATAATCATTTGAAAAGATGAAAGATTTAGGGTGCGTTTGGTATATAGTTGGGTTTAGAATAGGAATTGGATTTGGTGTATGATTTATTAAATGATGTGAGTGAAAAATCAATATATATATATATATATATATATATATATATATATATATATATATATATATATATATATATATATATATATATATATATATATGAGTAAACTGCAAAATACATCCCTGTGGTTTACCTGTTTTGCTACCTTACATCCATGTCAGAAACTTTTGCCAATATATATCATTCGTTAGTCAAACGTTTGCCACCCTACATCCCTCGTTAACCATGAGGACTAACGGTTTTCCCCCGTTATATCTTAACGAGATAGATAATGTTACACCGTTAGCCTTCAGGACTAACGGTATTTGCAGCGTTAGTCCTTTTTTACGTTATCTCCGTTTTTTGTACGTTTCTCCGATTTTTGTACGTTTTCTCCGTTTTTTTGTACGTTTTTATCAATTTTTTGTACGTTTTATCCGTTTTTCTACGTTATTTGTACGTTTTTTTTAAAGGCACATTATTTGTACGCTTGATCCATATTTATTCATTTTTTGTACGTTTTATCCGTTTTTTTACGTTTTATCCATTTTTGTCAGTTTTTTTTTTCTGTTTTTTGTACGTTTTATCAGTTTTCTTTATGTGTTACCCTTTTTTGTACGTTTTATCAGTTTTTTTATGTTTTTATCCGTTTTTTGTACGTTTTATCCTTTTTTGTCAGTTTTTTGTACATTTTATCCGTTTTTTACGTTATTTGTACGTTTTTATCCGTTTTTTGTATGTTTTGCCCTTTATTTTACGTTTTTATCCATTCTTTGTACGTTTTATCCGTTTCTGTACGTTTTATCAATTTTTTTTACCTTTTATCCGTTATTTAGGTTTTTTGTATGATTTATCCGTTTTTTGTACGTTTTATCCGTTTTTTATGTTTTATCCGTTTTTGTATGTTTTTATCAGTTGTTTTACGTTTTATCTATTGTTATCCGTTTTTTGTACGTTTTATCCGTTTTTGATACGTTTTTATCCGTTTTGTGCTTTTTAATTCTTTTTTTACGTTTTATCTGTTTTTATCCACTTTTTACATACAAAAAATGGATAAAAACGTACAAAAAAATAGAGAAGATGTATAAAAAACGGATAAAACTTAGAAAAAATGAATTAAAACGTAAAAAAATGATAAGCCGTATAAAAAGAGAAAACAAACTGACAAAAAACAGATAAAACGAACAAAAAATGGATAAAGCTTACAAAAAAACATAAAAAACATATAAGGCGTACAAAAACAGAAAAAACTGACAAAAACGGATAAAACGTACAAAAAAGGATAAAACGTACACAAAACGGATAAATACGTACGAAAATGGATAAAACGTACAAAAAAGAGGGAAAACTGACAAAAACAGATAAAACGTACAAAAAACTGACATAAAACGGATAAAACGTACAAAAAACGAATAAGAACGTAAAAAAAACTGATGAAAAGTACAAAAAAGGGGAAAAATCTGACCAAAAAACGGATAAAACGTAAAAAAACGGATAAAACGTAAAAAAACGGATAAAACATAAAAAAAACGGATAAAACGTACAAAGAATGGATAAAAGCGTACAAAAAACGGAGAAAACGTACAAAAACCAGAGAAACGTACAAAAAACGGAGATAACGTAAAGAAAGGACTAACGGTGCAAATACCGTTAGTCCTGAAGGCTAACGGTGTAACATTATCTATCTCGTTAAGAGATAACGGGGAAAAATTTTGCACCGTTAGTCCTCATGGTTAACGAGGGATGTAGGGTGGCAAACATTTGGCTAACGAATGATGTATATTGCCATAAATTTTTGACAGGGATGTAAGGTGGCAAAACAGGTAAATCACAGGGATGTATTTTGCAGTTTACTTTATTTTTATAAAGCATCAAATTATTTTGTACAAAAATTTAGAAGAGAGATAGACACATTTTCTTGTGGTCTCACTAAAAGTAGGCTAAACCCACCTTTGTTGTGAGATTGAGATTTGAGGGTGTTCAACCCAAATATTTGCTTTAGATTTAAACCAAACACCTATTTAATATCTTTTCAAATCAAAACTCACTTAAAAGTATGATACCAAACGCACCCTTAATGAATTGGGTTTTGTGATTTGGATGTTGTACCTTGTATTATATAAGAATTGATAAAGGTACGATAGTATAAAAGGTGGAGAAATGCTTTCTTTACAAAAAGTTGTGAAATAGAATCTACACATGTCATGTAAATATGGTGGATAAGAAAAATGAAAGAAAAAACTGTATACAACATAGTTAGGGTGTGTTTGGTATGCTGCCGTGAATCACAATTGATATGAGTTTGATAGTAGTGGTGAGCCCAGGGGAGGCCCGGAGGGGGTGCAAACCCGATCCCCGCACAGGGCACATTTTCGAATGGGGCACAAATTTTTGGAAAATTTTTAAACTGTGAAGAGCTAATCAACCAATTTGCTATGAAGAATGCTAGGAGAACTTCACGAATCATCGGTTAACTACTATGGTACGTATTTTTAATATTATGATTTTGTTATGGATATAATTAATTGTTATAACATTAGTTATCATTTACAAAAAAAAAGAAAATTTGCTAGGAGCTAGGGGCATTTTTTTCTTGGCTCGCACTGGGTACTCAAATCCTCAGGGCCGCCACTGGGTGAGCCCCTCACCTGATAGAGTCATACCTCCCCTCTTGAACTCCTATGGAGTATGGATAATATCCATGTTTCATTCCCATATAATGTGGGGCCCTCATCTTAACCAAACACTTAGAATCATTACCACTATGATTCTTTCATTCTCATAGGAGAATATCAAACCAATTCACTTGCGATATTATTGCATGAAATTTTTTTCTTTAAACTTTTTGATTGAAATGGCATTGCTCATCCATAAATGAGATATGTTATAGTTGTAAGCATCATCTACTTATAAACATTCTTACAATACATTTGAAGTATTTGCGCTATAATGCTATTTTCTAAACTTTTTATTTAAAAAGGTTCCTTTTTAAAAGAATGAAATGTGAAAGAAAAGCTCTACTTCAAATCTGGACGCGAGAATACAAAAAGAAGAGATAAAATTGTTTAAAAAAAAAAGGTAATAAATGAAAATTTGCATGTAATTAATGCATGTTGTTTGCATTTATAGTATAGAAATCGTATTATACAAGTATAAAGCTTTCTTTTTTAGAAAATACAATTTTATTATTAAATGCAAGTATACAAAAGCACTTTGCAAACAGTCTATAAATTTAGAATTTAGCCTTACAAGTTGAAGGTAAATAAAAACAGAGAAAATATAAGAGATATATAAACACTAACAATAATGAAACTTATCAACGTGCTTATTACGCTCTTGCTACTTATCACAACTACAAGTGCTACAGCACCCATTGCAGGTATATTTTATAGTATATAAGTTCATAACTATAAGTATTTCGATCTTTGAATTATAAATTTAATGTGGTTCACATAGTTTGAATTGTTCAATTTTGTTTTATGTGTTAGGTGATGCGAATGCAGAGATGAAGATACATATCAACGTATGTAACGTCTACTTTCCCTGGGAACACTGTGGAAATTGCGATCAAATATGTCGAGTTAAGTTTGGAAAAACCGCGAAGGGGGAATGCGTCGATAACTATACGCAGTGTCATTGTAGATACTATTGTTAATTAACGTACTCTTAAATAAATAAATATAAGTAATGGCATTTTAATGCTCTCTTTATCAAATTTGACAAAATATATATTTGGGATCTAAAGCTATTTCAAAGTGTAAGACGTAATTACGGGTTTTGATTATACTTTTGGGTCGAATGGGTACATTGTGAAATAGATCAAATGGAATTAAAACTTGTGACTCAATTATTATGTAAAAGTGAGACACTCTATGCGGAAATATAATAAAATAGATCAACAATTGAACGTATCGAATGTTATTCGAACTATAACCAGAAATATTATTTTGCATTTATCCTCTATTGATAATTTGAGTCAACCAAAAATTCTGATTGATATCTTTACACCTGTATAAAATCATTAGTTTTGTCTTAAAATTTCGAGAGGTATCATCTTTTTTGCACATAATACCAACACTTTTCAACCATTTCGAATAGTAAATGAAAAATTAAAACGAGTCAATGCAATTAATTAGTTTAAATTGTAACTGTAACAATAAATTAAAATACGTCAACTGAAAAGATATATTCACAATTAAATTTCAACTACAAATAATTTAAGCACATTAAATTGTTCGTGATGGTCTTTTAGTATAAAAATGAACATTTAGGGTGATAGGGTGACAATTTATTCGGATATTATGAAGGTAAACCATATAATATCGGTTCAAGATGACGAATTCAATCCTATAACGAAGGTAAACTATATAATGAACGTTTAGGGGTGATAGGGCGAAAGTATAAAAATATACGTCGGTTCAAGATGACGAACTCAACCATATAATGAAGAAGTTGTGTCACCGTCATCACGATATTACAAGAAGAATTAATGAAAAGTCATTGATCTTGTCGTTTATCACCGCCAAACAATCGTTTTCTCATCTTTGATGTCGTCGCATTACGCCGGTATTATAGCGGTAACAAGAAAATGAGATCACCAGCTTATCCATGTAATCAAAGTGTGATAAAAATAAATTAAAAAAACAAAAAGAATGAATGTATTCATCTTTTAATGGATAGATATATATTGTACAAATTGAAAGTGCGCTTTCCAATATAAAATCCCTATAAGATGTGTGTGGATTCATGTAACAGTGCCGTACACCTGCAGAATTGTTGTCTGCCAGTTGTCACAGAGATGCACGAAAACAACGCCATATTGCATTGGGTGATCGTCGTTCTGCGCCATTGTTCCCCAGCCATTGCAGCCAACACGCCATTGTTATTATTATATTACTTTTTCAAACATTAAAATGTTTTGTAATGGGCTGGAAAAAAACGAAATACCCACTTTCACTTTAAATGCCCACTTTTAACGTATACATTTTCATCATAAATTCCAAAAATTATAATTAAATACACTTTCACATACCTTCTAGTTTTTTATCTTTTAAAATGTCACACAGAAAACACGAAGATATATTCCTCCAGTCTTCTTCGTCCGCTAATTCTTCACAAGAGTGCATATTTTTTCCCATTCGAAAAGAAAAGGAAAAAAAGTCGAACAAAAAAAAAAAAAAAAAAAAAAAAAAAAAAAAAAAAAAAAAAAAAAAAAACGACATGAGTCCGGAAGATGCGGCGGGTATCTGAAAAATCAAAAACACGATACGAGCAAAAACATTTTGGCTCAAATTAATATTTTTATTTGAATGTCTCATTTTATTTTACGTATTGTTATTTTAATTTTAGTTTAATAAAATATGTGTGTTTTAATAAAAGAAGGGGGGAGAGAAATGGGACCCACAAGTGGTACCAGTGACATGTTATGGTTTTCGAGGGGTTATTTTAGTTATTTGGCATGTTATTGAAAGGGTGATGGTGGCGTTAAAGTACCAGACGAATAACGTGTTATTAGTCACCCCTGTAACAAAAACTCTAAGAACACTAAATCTTAAAATGTGAGAACCTCTTAATACACATATCAAACAAATGTGATTTTTTTTTTCACAATACAACAATAAACAAAGTTTAAACCAATGAGTATATGTTAAATTTATAAATTTACTATAATTATGAAAGTTCAAAATTTTACACTTAAATCCAAAAATTTAATATAACATTATCCAATTTTTAAAACTCTTGGATTTCATTGCGAATTATATTAAGTAATCAGGATATAACATTATTTTACACTAGTTATAATGTCCGTGCATGCGCGAGATTTTTTCTAAAACTTTTAATAACGTATTTTTGTTTATTAAAAGATAAATAGCTTATTTTTTGTTTTAATTATGGTTCTTAATTTTGTTTATGTTTAGGGGCTGTTTCTTTTTTATTCCTGTTTCGATATAAAATCTGTTTAGATTAATATACTAGTTGGAGTAAGGATGATATGGATAGATGTGTGTTTCTTTTGCATCCTGAATGAAAATCTTTAACAAAAGAAATGACTTATTTACCCTTTTATTTAAGATGAATATGTAAACTCAAAAACCAAAATAGCATATAAACCAAAAATCAAACACAGAAACTTTGTTTAATCAGATCCAAAATCCCATATTAAAATGAAATAGTTGGAAACATAACCCTTGTTTAAAAAAATAAAAAATAAAAAAATGAACCATCCTAAATGAATGCTACTATCTTACAATAATCAAACAATTTCAGCCAAGTGACTTCCAAATTCAAGAAGCACGACACAAATCATAGATCCCATTCGTATCATATAATATGTTTACATCACCATCTTTTATGAAGCAACTTAAAAGTAATAAAACCCTAATTTATTGAGATTTAAAGGTGAAAACCCCGAATTAATATCGTGGAGAAGACCACGTAGTGGAGGAGAAGGTCGAGTGAGGTGGAGGAATGGAGGTTACTGTGGAGTTGAGGGCTGGTGAAAAAGTAGGTAGGGAAGAAGGAAGAACAAATGATGATAAAAGAAAAAAGGTGAGGGTAATATAGTATATATTGCGTCCTAGATGCAAAAGACCTCATTTTTTACACCCATCCCCGACTAGGACATCCCTATGTAATAAGTCAAAAAGAAACAAACAAAAATCCTAAATGGATAGTGAACTTATTCCAAGTGGGCCATTAAGTTAAAAAGAAACATGGCCTTAATGTACGTTGTAAAAGTTCATATATGGAATTTTCATAGACATGGTCATCTTTATGTATAAAGTTGAGCTACCGCATGTTGTGTTTGTGTACCGATAGTTTAGATCAATTTTTTTCTTAATATTATGCTGAAACATTAATGGTTGTGTTACCATATAACTTTGTAAGTTTAGCTATTTTATAACTTAACATTCAAACACCCTTTTGGATATCAAAATAAATTTAACTGTTGCTATATGTATATTGTTTTAAATATATTAGACATAAATTTTTATAAAAGTAAAAAACAATTAGGAACGAAACTGGAACGTGACTTATAAATATTGAATACAATCTTCTTTAAACAATATTACGTAAAAAGATTCTTCAACCCGTAGCTGATGCGGATACCAATGGAATGTGTCTAAGCTCGAGTCACTCACCTTCTCTCAGACCATCTTTGAGGTTCTCTCTCCACAAGAATACCTCAACAACGATGACTGATATATATTTCCAAAGCATGATCGACCTGTACATATCGTTGAAACAAACCAATATTATAATTTTTTTCGAATGAGTAGGTTTGTTCATATTTGAATATCTCTATGATCCTAGCAACTAATGGTTTAACAAAAATAAGTCAGCAGACAGATGTCACAGAAGTCATGATGCCTAAGAAAAAGAGCAAGCATACTTCTTTTCTTAAATCAAAATGTTACATAACCTATTAAGAGCAAAATACCTCTTAATCGTTGTTGTGCCAAGATGATTTAAGCTTTCAAATGAAACCCATTTTCCCAGTTGTGATTTAAGCCAAGAATTTTATATCTAACCGAATAGTCCTAATTCTATATTAAATGGATCGACATATAGACACGTAGAACCTACCTTTATAACAGAAGCATGTCATCTTTCAAGATCTTCACGAACGTCATCATAAACAACTCCTTTTATCTCGTTTTTCTCAAACCCCATTCGCCAGATATGCCTCTCAATCAGCACATTTTAGCATCGGGATCCAACTTAACGTTACATGTTCTAAAGATCTTTTTTGCGTACTTGTGCAAATAAATCCCAAAAGAATTTTCTAGTCAAAAAGTAATTAACGTGGCTCAATACAGCTCAAATATTAGACAAAAAGGTGATACAATCATATCTAGTCGATACATAATTGTAGGAGCTAATTAGATGTAGCAGTGAAGATACCTTGTAGGAGGTTGCAAAGAGACAATTCAGATGGCAAGGAACCCACATATTTAACTCTAACACCTATCAAATGATTGTATTCATCAAGTAAACTATATTCTAATGGAGACATGAATAGCTTACACTATATTAAAAAATAACACAAAGAAACGCTACAATATTTATCAAAGTCTTATTTTAACATAAATACGTAGTATTTATCAAAGTCTTGATGTGCAATGGTATGTGCTTAAACACATACATTTTCTTGACCAAAAAGACCAAAAACCCGACCATAATTGCCAAATATATGCGTTTTTGTGTTTTTGTACATGCAAGTAAGAAAATATGAGAAACGGACAAAAACCGAGCAAAAAAACAACAAAAACAAGCACGATATATGGAAAGAGTCAAAGGCCGGAACCGGGAATGCTAAATAGTCAAAGAAAAGCTCAAGAAGTCCATTCAAGTCCCTCAAGTTTGAAGAAATGACATAAGAGACCCTTGTAAGAAAATTTAAGAGTTGACAAGATTGGTCCTTGGATAATATTTATGAAAGATGGCAGATTAGGTCCCTAAGAGTTCAGAATTACAACATTGGTCCCTTAAACTTTAAAACCTTAAAGCTGTTATCATAAACTACTACTAAATCCAACTCATAAACCCAAAAGTCCAACACAAAACACAAGCCCACTCCTTTCATCTATACTAAAAACAACCCGGCCCAACATCCCTTATAATAATCTTGGACAAACAAACAAACACGCGCCCTTTTCCCGGTTACTGTTTATCCCCTTCACCCTTTTCACCCTACAACTTCATCTTTTTTACCATCTATTCAGTCAATAAACCTCGTACCTTCTAGAACGAGTCAGAAAATGTCAGAAGCTTCTTCCACATGGCACCATATGAGCTCAGGAACAACCTGGAAGGTGATCGTGTGTGTGGAAAACTAGAAGGGGGGTTGAATAGTTTACCGCTTTTTACGTTAATTATCTTTTACAAATTACCCGTTTTAATCAAAGATATACTTGACGTTTTGCTTTATTATTTGAATGGAAACACTTTGACCATCTCAAAGTTAATATGTGAACACAACACAATATATATATAAAGCATGCAAGTAAAGAGATAGAACGATCAAACCACAACACGATTGTTTATCGTGGTTCGGCTACAAGGAC
>LBNU01034976.1:66824-80072 GCA_014162995.1 Artemisia annua
TGGACACCTTGGTAGAAATGGGAGTATATGCAGCAGGATTGTCAGCAGAGATGGTGATGTCAGGAGAAACATGTGAACTGTCAGTAGAACTGTCAGCAGTATCCTGGTTTCCACTGACTGCTTGTGCTGATTGTCTAAGGAGTGCTTCAGCATCTTTGGCAAACTTCTCACCAAGCCTTTCAGCTTCTTGAGTGGCTGCATGCTCTTGCTTCTTGAGTCTAGCAAGATCCTCTGCATATTGTGACTCTTCTTCATTCTTATCAGGAGAATCTTTTGCACCATTACCAGCAAACTGGTTAGGAGGAAATGAAGGTACAACAATGGTTTGTTCATCAAGCTCAGACTCATCTTCTGAGTCATCATCCAGGACACCTGCATTGTTAGAGGGAGATTCTTGTGTACCTGCAGATTGGTTAGCAACAAATCTAGTATAACCCAAATAATCTGTTAAGTAATCCAGGTCAAAATGCCAAGCATGACCTTGACCCTGAACATTAGTCTTTTCTTCTAGATATCTCAAGGTTAAGAGTCTCCTCTATCCTTTTAGCATTTAGATTATATACCCTATATGCCTTACTATGAGCTGAATATCCCACAATGTACCCCTCATCAGCTTTTCCATCAAATTTCCCAAGTGGATCACTAGTGTTTAAAATGGTCACTTGACATCCAAAAGGTTTGAGGTAATGAATAGAAGGAAATTTCCCAGCGAGAAGTTCATAAGGTGTCTTGAAATGAGGTCTAGTGATAGATACCCTGTTCAAAACATAACAAGCAGTACTTACTGCTTCAGTCCAGAACATTGTGGGTAACTTAGAGTCTGCAAGCATTGATCTTGCTGCCTCTATTAAGGTCCTATTCTTTCTTTCAGCAACCCCATTTTGTTGTGGGGTTCTTGGATTGCTATAGTCCCTTTTTATCCCTTTAGAGTTACAAAGCTCTATAAAAACATCATTCTTGAACTCTGTCCCATTATCACACCTAATACCTTTAACCTTTTTGTTTAGCTGGTTTTCTACAAGGGTAACAAATTCTTTTAAAATTTGAGATGTTTCATCTTTAGTTTTCAAAAAGAATACCCAACAAAACCTGCTATAATCATCAGTGATTACCAAACAGAAGTACTTATGATCAATACTTCTTACTTGAGTTGGACCAAAGAGATCCATATGTAGCAATTGAAGAGGTTCTGAGATAGTGCTCACAGCTGTAATTGCTTTGTATGAGGCTCTGTGTTGCTTCCCTTTGTTGCAGGCAACACAATTGTGCTCATTGGTGAAAACTTTAGAAGGAAGTCCTTGAACTAGACCAAGTTTAGAAAGCTTGTTGATGGTCTTGAAATTCACATGAGCCATCCTTCTGTGCCATTTTGTAGATTCATCCAGGGATGCTTTAGCCACCAAGCATGTTAGATCACCTTCAGGTTGGACATCATTCATGTTGAATGTGTATAGGTTGTTGTTCCTTGGAACTCTCAGCAGAATTGATGTATCTTCTGGAAGTTTGAAGTCTTTAGAGAGCACAAGACATTCATCCTCAGAGAAGAAGACTTTGTTCTTTGTGTCACAAATTTGTGATACTGAGAACAAGTTGAAGTGTTGCAGTTCCTTTACATAATACACATTCTCAAAATCCAATTTTGGTGTTCTAATAGTTCCTTTCCCTGTGATTTTACCATCACCTCCACCAAAAGTCACATTGCCTCCACCTTCTATGGGTACAAAATCAATCATCTTTTCTCTGTTTCCTGACATGCTCCTAGAACAACCACTATCAACTATGCCAACTTCTTTACTTTTCAGGGGATGATCCTACAACAACAACAAAAATATACAAAATATAAGTACACTTTGGAGACTCAAGTCATTACTGACTTGAGCCTGCCTTGTGGATCATAAGAGTTAGGCCATGTAGATGTACAAGATCCACCATTATTCTTGGACCTTGTTTGATAGTTATATCCCTTATTATTCCAAGAACAACCTGCTGAGGGCTTAACAGCAGTATCCCATGGTGCCCCCCACCCCATATACATTGGGTGATAATAACTAGGCCAAAAACCATTCGAAAAGTAAGAATTATTAGGTCTATAGAATGGTCTAGCAACTTGTCTTTTTCTACTGGGTTGAAAAGGTCTATCAGCAGAAATAGGTGTATCAGCAGGAACTGATTGATCAGCAGAAGCTGATTTATCAGCATAATTGGATCTGCTGGTTGAGTGAGTTGCTTGTGGAACATAAGAGGGTATATCATGGACATGTTTCCACATTGGTCTAGGTCTCTTCTGACTAGCACATACACCCATTCTTTGCTCATGAAAATTACAATCCTTAATCAAGTGAGATTTACTTCCACAAACAAAACATTTCTTCTTTTTAGAAGATTTATTAACAGTGAAAGATGTTCCATGAAAAGCATTCAAACCACAAACATTGACAGAATTGTTTTTGACAGAATTAAAATTATTGTTTGGCAAAGAATTAAATAACAAGTCTTCAGAGGAAACTGTCTTTGACTTTAAATCATCAGCAGCAACTCTAACAGGCTTGTATGGACACTTGGGTGAAGGCTTGGGTGAGGTCTTGGGAAGGTCTGACTTGTCACTTGAATCACAACTTGTATAGGCAGTAGACCCTTGGTCAGAAGACATGTCACTGGTAGAACAAGAGACAAAGTCAGCAGTATTAGAATTAGGGTCAGGCAAGTCACTTGACTTTTTGCCATAAAGATGATGTGATCCATCAAAGTCTACAGTGGTGGAAAGGTCAATGGGCATGTGTTCTCCTCTTATAGGTCCAGGCACAGCATGTAATGATCCTTCTTTAACATAATTAGCTAAACCTGCTGGTGTGGTCCTACCAAGGTCATTCCTAGCTTCTAAGCCAACATACTTTTTGAAACCTAAACCTATATTAGAATTTACAGCTTGACAACTATATAAACAACTAGCTAGATTATCACCTGATATCAACCATTTTTTGTGTGTAGCTATTTCCTTATCTAGCTCCTCTTTAAGTACTTGGTTGTCAGATTCTAATTTAGCATTTACTTTCTTAGTGTATATCAACTCATCTTGTGCACATTTTAAATCTCTTTTTAACACACTGATTTTCTCTTCATAAGTAGCCTGATTCTTTTGAAACCAAATTTTTTGTTTTTCTAAAGTCCTTAAACCATTTTTATATGCCTCAAGTTCTTTATAACACTCATTATATTGTGGTTTCAATTCATCATAAGATTCTTTAAGCTCATTATATTTGACACTACAACCAAACACACAATTTTGTACCTGAGAGATGCCCATAAAGGCAACTTGATCATGATGATCCTCTGTATCACAGCTGGCCAGTAATCCACTCTGATCAGCTTCACCATCACTACGTTCATGAGTCTTCCAGTCAACATGATCATCCACAGTCACCAAAGCTTTGGAAGGTCCAGCTTTGGAAGTTCCAACATCTCCTTGATTCTGCTGATAGGTAGAGTACCTAACCTCATCAGTAGTCTTCCTATCCTTGCATTCTCTTGAGAAGTGACCCATCTGTCCACAAGTGTAGCACTTGATCTTTCTTCTGTCAAACCTAGCTGGATCTCTTCCATTGAACCCAAACTTTCTCCCAGACTTGTTCTCAAACCTCTTGATGTTTAATGAAAGCATTGCCACCTGCCACTTCAAGTTCATCTCTTCCATATCCAGTGGATCCACCTGTTCAAAATCCTCATAAGATAGTTGTTGCTGACTTTCATAGTCAGCAACAAAGGAGTGAAGTACATCTTCCAATACACTGCTGGACTGTGATTGAGTATTTGATTTGGTGGTGGTGTATGAAGATGAAGCTGAGGAAATTGGGCTTGAGATATGAGGCATCATATTTGAGGTGGAGCTGACAAAAGCTGAGTAAGTGGGAGTGGATGAACGAATTGGACTTCTGACATCTTGCTCAAGAGTTTTAAGCTTGTTGTATAGATCATCAAAAGACATCATGTCCAGTCCACCCTTAGCTTTGAGTGCAATGCTTACTTGCAGCCAAGATGGAGGTAAGGATCTCAGGAACTTTGCATTGCAATCTTTATTGTCTGGCCTGGCCTTCAGCTGATTCATTTGACTCAGGATCTTGTGGAACTTGTCATATCCCTTGTGGATACCTTCTTCCTCTGTGATCTGAAACTCTTGAAACTGCTGCTTGAGCATTGATTTCCTCATCCTTCTGGACTCCTCATTCCCATCAAACCTAGCTTTTATGGCCATCCAGATATCCTTTGCATCAGTCATGAAGTGAAAGTCACCCAAGTGATCCTCTGGTATAGCCTGAAGGAGAATAGTTCTGACCTTACTTTCCCTTTGCACATCTAGAATCTCTTCAGCAGTTGTAGGATCAAGATGGTACATCCTTCCTTCTTGATCAGTTCCAGTCCTCTTCGGGCTATTACCTTTAAGGACCACCTTCCAAAGATTGTATTCAATATTGGTGATTCAATTCTGCATCTTCATAGCCCAAAGTTCATATTCTTCTTTCTTGAGGTAAGGGAATTTTGCATTACTGTTTGTGAGATTGAGTTGTTGTAATGATGTGGTGTTTTGATTGTGTGTAACGTCTGACTCATTGTCAGATCCAGGAATGATGGTTGGTTGTTTTGGTTATGAGTGTGTAAAAAAGGTGATGTTCTTAGTATCACAGAGACCCTCCCGAGGCTCTGATACCACTTATTGAAACTAAGACCTTGATAGATCTTTGAGCACTCGTGAATCGTTAGCAATGTTTATGTAATCACAAACACTCTAATAGAAAGTCTCTAATACTTGTATTCTAAAGCGGAAACAAACACAAGTAAGAACACAGATTACTAAGAACGTTTTGATCCTCTATGGATCTTTATATAACTCAAACTTGTTTTTCAAACTCGTACATAAAATATAATAATATGTTTCTTTTATAGACAAGGAACCCTAACCCTAAACCGTTTCACAAGAAACGTATATTCTATAAACTATAGAAAATATGCATTATCTTCTCCTAATAAAGTACACTTTGGAGACTCAAGTTATTACTGACTTGAGCCTGCCTTGTGGATCATAAGAGTTAGGCCATGTAGATGTACAAGATCCACCATTGTTCTTGGACCTTGTTTGATAGTTATGTCCCTTATTAGTCCAAGAACAACCTGATGAGGGCTTAACAGCAGAATCCCATGGTGCCCCCACCCCTTATACATTGGGTGATAATAACTAGGCCAAAAACCATTCGAAAAGTAAGAATTATTAGGTCTATAGAATGGTCTAGCAACTTGTCTTTTTCTACTGGGTGGAAAAGGTCTATCAGCAGAAATAGGTGTATCAGCAGGAACTGATTGATCAGCAGAAGCTGATTTATCAGCATAATTGGATCTGCTGGTTGAATGAGTTGCTCGTGGAACATAAGAGGGTATATCATGGACATGTTTCCACATTGGTCTAGGTCTCTTCTGACTAGCAAATACACCCATTCTTTGCTCATGAAAATTACAATCCTTAATCAAATGAGATTTACTTCCACAAACAAAACGTTTCTTCTTTTTAGAAGATTTATTAAAAGTGAAAGATGTTCCATGAAAAGCATTCAAACCACAAACATTGACATAATTGTTTTTGACAGAATTAAAATTATTGTTTGGCAAAGAATTAAATAACAAGTCTTCAGAGGAAACTGTCTTTGACTTTAAATCATAAGCAGCAACTCTAACAGGCTTGTATGGACACTTGGGTGAAGGCTTGGGTGAGGTCTTGGGAAGGTCTGACTTGTCACTTGAGTCACAACTTGTATAGGCAGTAGACCCTTGGTCAGAAGACATGTCACTGGTAGAACAAGAGACAACGTCAGCAGTATTAGAATTAGGGTCAGGCAAGTCACTTGACTTTTTGCCATAAAGATGATGTGATCCATCAAAGTCTACAGTGGTGGAGAGGTCAATGGGCATGTGTTCTCCTCTTATAGGTCCAGGCACAGCATGTAATGAACCTTCTTTAACATAATTAGCTAAACCTGCTGGTGTGGTCCTACCAAGGTCATTCCTAGCTTCTAAGCCAACATACTTTTTAAAACCTAAACCTATATTAGAATTTACAGCTTGACAACTATATAAACAACTAGCTAGATTATCACCTGATATCAACCACTTTTTGTGTGTAGCTATTTCCTTATCTAGCTCCTCTTTTAGTACTTGGTTGTCAGATTCTAATTTAGCATTTACTTTCTTAGTGTATATCAACTCATCTTGTGCACATTTTAAATCTCTTTTTAACACACTGATTTTCTCTTCATAAGTAGCCTGATTCTTTTGAAACCAAATTTTTTGTTTTTCTAAAGTCCTTAAACCATTTTTATATGCCTCAAGTTCTTTATAACACTCATTATATTGTGGTTTCAATTCATCATAAGATACTTTAAGCTCATTGTATTTTATACTACAACCAAAAACACAATTTTGTACCTGTGAGATGCCCATAAAGGCAACTTGATCATGATGATCTTCTGTATCACAGCTGGCCAGTAATCCACTCTGATCAGCTTCACCATCACTACGTTCATGAGTCTTCCAGTCAACATGATCATCCACAGTCACCAAAGCTTTGGAAGGTCCAGCTTTGGAAGTTCCAACCTCTCCTTGATTCTGCTGATAGGTAGAGTACCTAACCTCATCAGTAGTCTTCCTATCCTTGCATTC
The DNA here is from genome assembly GCA_014162995.1 of Artemisia annua. Lineage (NCBI taxonomy): Eukaryota > Viridiplantae > Streptophyta > Magnoliopsida > Asterales > Asteraceae > Artemisia > Artemisia annua. The sequence goes on from LBNU01034976.1 coordinate 73,527, forward strand.
TCTTGAGAAGTGACCCATCTGTCCACAAGTATAGCACTTGATCTTTCTTCTGTCAAACCTAGCTGGATCTCTTCCATTGAACCCAAACTTTCTCCCAGACTTGTTCTCAAACCTCTTGATGTTCAATGAAAGCATTGCCACCTGCCACTTCAAGTTCATCTCTTCCATATCCAGTGGATCCACCTGTTCAAAATCCTCATAAGATAGTTGTTGCTGACTTTCATAGTCAGCAACAAAGGAGTGAAGTACATCTTCCAATACACTGCTGGACTGTGATTGAGTATTTGATTTGGTGGTGGTGTATGAAGATGAAGCTGAGGAAATTGGGCTTGAGATATGAGGCATCATATTTGAGGTGGAGCTGACAAAAGCTGAGTAAGTGGGAGTGGATGAACGAATTGGACTTCTGACATCTGGCTCAAGAGTTTTAAGCTTGTTGTATAGATCATCAAAAGACATCATGTCCAGTCCACCCTTAGCTTTGAGTGCAATGCTTACTTGCAGCCAAGATGGAGGTAAGGATCTCAGGAACTTTGCATTGCAATCTTCATTGTCTGGCCTGGCTTTCAGCTGATTCAGTTGACTCAGGATCTTGTGGAACTTGTCATATCCCTTGTGGATACCTTCTTCCTCTGTGATCTGAAACTCTTGAAACTGCTGCTTGAGCATTGATTTCCTCATCCTTCTGGACTCCTCATTCCCACCAAACCTAGCTTTTATGGCCATCCAGATATCCTTTGCATCAGTCATGAAGTGAAAGTCGCCCAAGTGATCCTCTGGTATAGCCTGAAGGAGAATAGTTCTGACTTTACTTTCCCTCTGCACAGCTAGAATCTCTTCAGCAGTTGTAGGATCAAGATGGTACATCCTTCCTTCTTGATCAGTTCCAGTCCTCTTCGGGCTATTACCTTTAAGGACCACCTTCCAAAGATTGTAGTCAATATTGGTGATCCAGTTCTGCATCTTCATAGCCCAAAGTTCATATTCTTCTTTCTTGAGGTAAGGGAATTTTGCATTACTGTTTGTGAGATTGAGTTGTTGTAAGGATGTGGTGTTTTGATTGTGTGTAACTTCTGTCTCATTGTCAGATCCAGGCATGATGGTTGGTTGTTTTGGTTATGAGTGTGTAAAAAGGTGATGTTCTTAGTATCACAGAGACTCTCCCGAGGCTCTGATACCACTTGTTGAAACTAAGACCTTGATAGATCTTTGAGCACTCGTGAATCGTTAGCAATGTTTATGTAATCACAAACACTCTAATAGAAAGTCTCTAATACTTGTATTCTAAAGCGGAAACAAACACAAGTAAGAACACAGATTACTAAGAACGTTTTGATCCTCTATGGATCTTTATATAACTCAAACTTGTTTTTCAAACTCGTACATAAAATATAATAATATGTTTCTTTTATAGACAAGGAACCCTAACCCTAAACCGTTTCACAAGAAACGTATATTCTATAAACTATAGAAAATATGCATTATCTTCTCCTAATAAAGCTCATGCATATCCTAACTAAATTACAAAATACGCGGTTTATCTATATCCGCAGAAACACAATACGCAGAAACTATTCTTCCGCAGAAACTTATCTTCAGCAGATTCCAGCTCTTCAGCAGAATCCATCAGCAGAATTCTCACTTAGCATAATTCCCAACACATCATGTTACTAATATGCTGACATTTTCACCAAAGGGTTGCCTTTTGCACTTTTTGAAGAATTTCGTATTCGATCCTCTTTCGCTCAAACTGCAGGGAGTGTTAGATGATTATTTTATATACAAGTCATTAGGCTTTTTGTTATTTGTTGTTAGGCTTAGCCCACTTTGTATTTTGAGTTCTAAAATAATCCTCAAAAGATTATATATTGTAATCATAAGTTAATTAACGAACAAGCCAAATTATAATTCTAATAAGGTGTTGTGTGCAGACCTAAAGACCAAGGATGGTTAGGATTAAAACCACTTAGTGAATGGAATGAGGTACTTCTCATGAAACACATTTGGAAAATTGTTGAGCAAAAGCAGAATTTGTGGGCTCAATGGGTGAATAGGGTTAAACTAAAAGGAAGGAGTGTTTGGGATGTTAATGTTGATAATGGAGACAGTTGGGGGTGGAAAAATCTTATGGCTATTAGGAACAAGATGAGACCTCATGTGTTTCACATCATTGGAAATGGAAAAATGACTTCAGTGTGGCATGATACTTGGCATAAAAATGGCCCTTTATCACAGTTTATTTCTAAAAGGGACATTTATGATGCAAGGTTATGTGACAATGACAAAGTTGCTGATCTTATTGAGAATGGTGAGTGGAGATGGCGTGATGAATGGTATGTTAAATTCCCTGAACTCTCATTATTTAACATACCTACTATTACTGATGAGCATGATAAAGTGGTTTGGAAAACAAAGAAGGATAAGTTCACAGATTTCAAAATAAAGGATTTCAAAATAAAGGATGTTTGGGAGGATATGAAAATCAACTATCCTATTACACAATGGCACAAGGTGATATGGTTCTCACAATGTCTTCCTAGACACACTTTTATAATGTGGCTTGCTCTACATAAAAGGCTTCAAACACAAGATAGAATTGCTAAATGGAATATTGGTCAAAACCTTCTGTGCGCTTTATGTGGAAAATGCAGTGACTCAGTTCAACATTTATTCTTCCAATGTCATTATTCTAAGAAGATTTGGACTGAATTGAAAGGGCTGTTTTATATGGATCAAGCAAATGAGGACTGGGATAGTATTATTGAGTTCATATTAGCAATGAATTGCAAGAATAATATCAAAAGCATTATGAGTAAAGTTGGAACCGCTGCCCGTGTTTACAATATATGGTATGAAAGGAATTTAAGACTACTCCAGGATGTGAAAAGAGATGTAAATGCTCTCATTCAAGCTGTTAAAGAGGAAATTAAATGGAAGCTTATTAGTCTTAATGTGAAGAAAACAAAGGCTGTGATTCATACTTATAAGAAATGGGACATTGATATACAAGTACTGCAAAGTCATCACTGAAATCAATAAAGGATAAGCAATTATGGGTGTTTGGCATAAGGTTGCTGGCTTAATCAATAAATGGTGTTTGGAAGTTCTTTAAGGGGTGTTTGGATGTGAGTTTTACAGTACCTGCTTCTACATTCTTGAATGCTTGTTGTATATCAGTCAAGATAGAATATCAAACCATAACAATGGGATGTTACTAGTACCTTGGAGTTCATTTGGTGTGACTGTACTTACTTGAACCTCAAAGTTTTAACTAGTTTGGCCTTGGGAGGAAACTGGTTGGCTTTGATTGTTCAAGTGAGAGGTCTAATTCATTTGAATGTACCATAATGTAGGGCACCCATTGTGAAGGGTATATGGTTTTGGAGGACAGTGTATGATGAGAAGGAATAGCGAGGAGTGAAAGATGAACCTGCTTGGTCCTCTTAATACACTGTCACAGGGGGTTTGGTTGGTCCTCACACAAGGAGTGTGTTCCCAATTATGTGAAGCCATTCTTGAGATGGAAATGTAGCATAATTGGCAGAGCCCTTGTTGTGGAGGGGTTATGGGTACCTAATGAAGCCATCAACCTTTCTTGCTATGTTTACTGTGGATGTTGGCTGAGTGAGCATGGCAAGAGGGTAAGATGGAAATGTAGCTAGATGGTATGTGCAAATAAGGTGAATTGGTGTTTGTATGAAGTGTATAGTGCAATGTTGATGAATACTCTGTTTAATGCAGAAAAGTGGTATTGAGATTAGATTATCAGATATCATTGTATAGCTTGACAACTATCTGATCATTAGTATAGCAATAGTGTTGTGTTGGTATAGGATTTGGGGAATGTCCAAATCCCTACTTCTATTTGTAAGATGTACATATGATTGGAAGATTAATATAATTCACCTTTGCACTAAAAAAATAATAATTCTAATAAGGTGACCATTACACACGGCCTTAGGTCACTGATTTTATTCTACATATATAACAAACTTTATATTAGATAAATGGTGAAAGCATTCTTGAAACCTTGGTTACAAGTTTACAAAATATTGCATATCTGCTAAGTTAACAAGATTTTGTATCCCAATATTTTGTATCCCAGCTTGTTGAAAATCGCCAAGTAGAGAATTCCCTTGTCGTGTGCATTTTTCATCAACAATGTGCGCATTCTCTTGTAGAAACTTAACAAGTGCTGAAAATATCTCGTGTCTTGTTATGTGTTTGTTCACCTGCAAAAAGCAAAGTAAATTGAGCAACAAGATTTCACCCTTTTCTTATCTATTTAACAACGGCGTTTCTTAGTCATCTCTTGAATCTTGAATGNCTCTATATATGGATCGACATATTCATCAATTATACACCCATTATTCACCAATTAATTCATCACTCCACAAAAACCCTAGCCACCATAAAACCCTTCCACCATCTCCATCAATCACCAACCATTAACCCGTCCAAGATCTTGAAGATGTCAACAATGAAAAAGATGATTTCAACAACATCCATGGAAGGCTAAACCCCTTGTAATTTCTCCCGGTGAAAGATATATGGTTTGATTATGTTTATGGATTTTACATTGTTTGTCATACATTGATTCATATGATTTTAATGCATATATTTTATGTGATTTCAATGTTTTAATATAATTAGTTGATTGAATTATCATAAGACAAGTTATTGCGAGTCAACGATTCGTGCCGAGCCTAATAAGTTTAGGGGTTAAGATGGTCGTGCGGTAAACATAACCTTATGCCCAAAATTGTTCATTTGAGTAATTATAAATCATTTGATAAAATTATTGTAAGACATGTTATTGCTTGTCAACATAACTTGTGACCAAAATTGTCCTTTTCAATTAATATCAAGCAAACATTAGTAATAATCCGTAACTTAGTCATATCAATATATCCGGATCCGGAAAGGATTGCTTTTCATCCAACTGTTTACAAATCTTACTTTTAATTGATTATTTACTTTTTTATCGCTTATTTACATTCAAGTTAATTAGTAGTTTAATTATTAGTTTCTCAAACAAACCATCAATTAATTATTTATTTCGTAAAACTTAGCTATAACCACATACTTCTCATGGATACGATACTCGCTTGCCCTATCTAGTATAAGGTAATTAGGTTTATTTTTGATCGGTACAACGACATCGATCACTTTATACGCCATTATTATCTGCCAATCTTGTCTACTGTGACAATGTTGGTGCCATTTATTTGACCACTAATCATTTTCAGCATCAATGAACCAAACAAATTGAGATAGATATACATTTTTGTACTAGATATGGTTGCCCGGGGTTAGGTTCGTGTGCTTTATGTGTCATCATGTTACTAATATGCTGACATTTTCACCAAAGGGTTGCCTTTTGCACTTTTTGAAGAATTTCGTATTCGATCCTCTTTCGCTCAAACTGTAGGGAGTGTTAGATGATTATTTTATATACAAGTCATTAGGCTTTTTGTTATTTGTTGATAGGCTTAGCCCACTTTGTATTTTGAGTTCTAAAATAATCCTCAAAAGATTATATATTGTAATCATGAGTTAATTAATGAACAAGCCAAATTATAATTCTAATAAGGTGACCATTACACACGGCCTTAGGTCACTGATTTTATTCTACATATATAACAAACTTTATATTAGATAAATGGTGAAAGCATTCTTGAAACCTTTGTTACAAGTTTACAAAATATTGCATATCTGCTAAGTTAACAAGATTTTGTATCCCAATATTTTGTATCCCAGCTTGTTGAAAATCGCCAAGTAGAGAATTCCCTTGTCGTGTGCATTTTTCATCAACAATGTGCGCATTCTCTTGTAGAAACTTAACAAGTGCTGAAAATATCTCGTGTCTTGTTATGTGTTTGTTCACCTGTAAAAAGCAAAGTAAATTGAGCAACTAAGATTTCACCCTTTTCTTATCTATTTAACAACGGCGTTTCTTAATCATCTCTTGAATCTTGAACGACATACCTCGGGTTCAACTATGAAGCGTGCCCATATTTTATCACCGCGAGTTTCCATAACCCCTTTCAAGATTATCAACCCAAAACGCCGAATTATGTCTACAATCTCAAGAAAGAATCCTTGTTCTTCGCAAATCATCTGAAACATATATATGTACATTTAAATCATATCAGATTCACAAATAATTAGCATGAGCATATGCAAAATCTGTGTTTTTACCTCTATAAGCATTTGACCAGGTTCATCAAGGTCCTCAACCATTAGTGGACAAACCATTGTCTGATTTCCCAATTCGCAAGCCCATGTCACTCCATTTGTGCTCGTGTCATTGGAGTCAATCCTGTTATGCTGATCAATTATATAAACCATGTTAAAGGTAGAGTCTTGAATGTTACCTGTTCGGGTGTTCAACAAATTACGCAACTAATGAACATGACTTTGCTCACCTTTCGTTCTTCCGCCTGTTTTATTTTGTCAGCTTGTTTCGCTAAATTTTGCATGAAAATCATGTGCTTGATGGTCCGATCCAACAAACAGTCGATACTCATCTGTAGATTCATAACA